>JAIFKG010001674.1:0-32909 GCA_020351975.1 Phyllosticta ampelicida
CTACGTCACACCCCCTTTCCCCCCCTTCCCCGAGGCATATCCAATAATCGCCCGCGCGCACGCACGCACGCACGCACTCGCGAACAAATCGATCGAACAGACCGAACTAGAAAGGAGGAAATTTGGGCTTCTGACTCTTCTCCCACGACGGCATCGTCAAGCGTGACCATGGCTCCTTATCCCAGCGAACGCCGAGGCGAGACGGCATGCGTGCATGTAGCAGACGCACCATGCCGACGGTGATCTGATCGGCAACCCCCTCATTAACCCCCTCTCAAGACGGCAGCACTTGCGATCCGGCCCCTGAAATCACGTCGATTTTCAGACCAGCAGACGGGGTGTGTTGAAGACGAAAATTTACTACAAGCTTGACTTGTGGAGTCATCCGAGTTGCGTGTGTAAGGAGATAATATTTGGGAAGTCAGTTGTGCGAGGGTCACGTTTGAGTCGTCGTGCACCCAACGTGGGGGGGGCCAGTGGAAGGGCACATAGATAGGAGGACGTCCGCGCGTGCCTACGGCTTTCCTCCTTGCCTCTTTAGTCAAACCCAATTGCAACTTTTTACTACGCTGATGTCTTCCACGTACCTAAAAACACGGTATCTCGCTGAGTTGCAATGTGATTGGACATACTGATTCGAATGGTAACACGTGTATCTTTCCATCAGCCCTGAAACTCAAAGCGGCTAAAACAATACGATGTGGAAATGATGCGACGTAATCCGGTCAAATGCCGACAACAACGTCGGAAAAAGAAAGTTCCCCACCGAATTTTCTCGACCTCTCTCCTTGGCGCGTGGTGGAATCAACAGAACTACTGTAGTAGGCCGACCAGCTGCTGCACGATGGATTTTTGGGCATGCTATGTCTCGTCCTCACGTCAGACCAGCTCACAGTAATGGCGCGACGCCCCGGTGCGATGTAAGGCGCATCGCTGTCGGATGGCAGGGGGCCATCGCTCCCATCGCTGCGCGCAGCCTCTTCTCAACGCTGCTTAGCATGACAATGGCCGGGTACGGCGCCGTCGTTGTTAGTGGCATTGCACAGGGCACTGCTATGGTCAGTTTGACTGTTGCTGGAATGACGATCAGACGGAGCGGACAGCACGCGCCGGCGAGACTCGGACTTGAGGAGTTGATGAAGAGAGCTCTGATGATGGGCAGGGAGCCTGGGCGATAAGCGATGTGTATCACATGCCAGCAAAGGCAGACCGAAATGGGATCCGAGGCAAGTAGTTAGATGATGCTTGTAGTAGGGTATCTTTGAAAAGAGACGAGTACAAACGTGGCAAAATTCCGATCCAAAATCGTGGAGTTCCTCGCAGAAAGCTCGAGGTCTGTGTAAACCTACTTGCAGTCTCACGGCTGGATTGCCATAGCCAACCAACAGCCGGCCACCCCAGGTCCTGTCGACGCAGTCTGCAAAGAAAAAGAAGAATCAACAAGCTCTGGCTTGGATTTTCCTCAACGAGCACCAAGCGACTGCAACGCAATCGTCAGCTCCTTGACGGCAGTGGGGACATCTTCAAAGTTCAACGCCGAAATTGCCCACTTGGCGTGCTTCTGGGCATTCATGATGGCATCGTCATCCGACTTGTACGCCCCAGGGGCTCTGCTCTCGACGCTCGGCGTCACGCCTCCCATGGGCGTGTCGGGCACGGCAGCAGCAGCAGCAGAAGAAGAAGGCGGATGAGCGCTTGGCGCAGGTGTGGTGTTGTTTGCGCCAGACACCGGGGCGGGTGCAGACCGGTAAAAGTCCTGAGGATCGGAAGTTGGAGGAGGAGCTTGCAGTGGTTCAACGGGGCCGCTCTCGAGTGCGAGAGGAGCGGTGGGTGTGGAGCCAATTGGGGCGTTTGAATCCATAGGCTGCTCTGGGGCCGTCGGCAAACTGGGCACGGCGTTCTCAGACGTAAAGGTCGGGACCGTGGGGAAATAACCGCCCCCCACTGAAGTCGTTGAGCTCTTGCGACTGGGCGAGTCCAAGGGAAAGCCGTCGTGGTGCGGTGGAGGAGGAGGAGGGGGAGGAGGAGGAAGAGGTTGGAAATCGGGGGTCGGCGAGGGCGCCAAAGATGGAGGCACGTCCTCCACGGTGGGCTGGAGAGACCGGCCATTGTTAATGTTTTGAACTTCGGGGTCGTTGGGGTCGAGGGCCGGGGCAGCGTCTTCCAGGGCAGGAGAGGCGGATTCGACAGGATTCGACAGATTTGGGTCTTCGCCCGCCTTCAAGGCTTTGGCTATGCGCAAGGCGTGGTATTTGGCAAATTTGGACTTGGCCGCTATTTCAGGTTCGAGAGGGCCCCATATGGCCAATAGGTCCAGAAAGGTCGCAGCGGCGCGAAAAGTGTCTGCCGTTTGGCTGTGCTAGGTCAGAAAATGATGCAAGATAGGCGGCAGGTTCCCTACACAGTCACTTTGTTTGCCCTCACGGTATTATCAGCCCTCTGAAAAGTCTCGAGCGCAAATTGCTCAATGTACGCCTTGGCCGCAACCTCGTCCAGTATGGCGTCATTGTCGGGGTTCTGCTCTTTTATCTTCTCCAGCTTGTCCATCAATGCAGTCGTGTATGCCATGCATTCGTCATCGTTGGTATGGAGGCCTTTGGCGAGGATTTGGTTGATGACATGGTATTCGCCTGCAGCCTGTCGTCAGTCGGGCGGTCTTGATGTGCTCTGGGCAGCTTACACCAGTAAGCGACGGCGGGCTTGATATTTTCAAGCTGTGAGGCGCGCAGGGCAAAGCGGGCAATTTCGGCTGGCCTGAGGCCTGCAGGAATCTGGGGCGGCATGGTTGAGGTAAAGGATACGGGTGATGGAGTGTGATGACGCTGAGGGACGGGATTCCGTCTGGGCGGGAGCTCGGAGGTGGCCAAAGCTCTCCGACCCCCGCGAAATGCATTAGTAGCTTCGTGAGGCCAGCTTGCCGTAACAGACTGGATATTTAAATCAAATAGCCGCTCCGCGGTCTGCCGTGGCGACCGTGCCTCACCATTGTTCTTCTTGTCTGTTTCTACAGCTTCGCATTTGTCATGGTCCAAATCAAAGCGCTGGCTGCCGCCGCAGCCACCTTTTGCCTGTCCTCGACCGTCTCGGCCGAGACCATGTACACGAAGAGCTCCCCGGTCCTCCAAATCGACCACAGGAACTACGAAAAGCTGATTGCTAAGTCCAATTACTCTTCTGTAAGTTTTCGCGGCCAACTGCCCTTCGACCCCTGCTAACCGACCCGCAGATCGTCGAGTAAGCCCTGCTGGTCAACTCCACTTTACCCCAGACTAACCACATTAGATTCTACGCGCCCTGGTGCGGCCACTGCAAGAACCTCAAGCCTACCTACGAAAAGGTCGCGACAAAGCTTGCAGGTCTTGCCCAAGTCGCAGCCGTCAACTGCGATGATGAAGACAACAAGTCTCTCTGCGGACAGATGGGCGTGCAGGGATTTCCGACCCTCAAGCTCGTCCGGCCGGGCAAGAAGCGTCCCGTTGTCGAGGATTACCAAGGCGCCAGGAGCTTGAAGGCAATTGTGGACGCCGTTGTTGATAAAATTCCCAACCACGTCAAGAAGGTGGGAGACAAGGATCTCGACGGCTTCCTCAAAGAGGCCAACGATACGCCAAAGGTCATTCTCTTCACCGAAAAGGGCACCACTAGTGCTCTCTTGAGGGCGCTTGCGATTGACTTCTTGGGGAGTGTTCAATTTGCGCAGATCCGGAACAAGGAGACGAAGGCGGTGGAAAAATTCGGGATTGACAAATTCCCGACGCTTGTACTGCTGCCCGGTGGTGACAAGGAGGTTTTGGCATATGACGGCGAACTGAAGAAGAATCCACTGGTCGAATTCGTTTCCCAGGTTGCCGCTCCCAATCCTAACCCTGCCACTGCCAAGCCCGACTCGAAGGCAAATGCAAAGGCTAAGAAACCCAAGAAGGAGGCAAAGAAGGAGGCAAAGAAGGAGGCAAAGAAGGATAAGCCAGACTCTCAAGAGGAGGACAAACCGACTGGTAAGGATTTCCTGTCCTGCGTCATGAGCTGAAGGCCGTGAATGCTGACAATACCCAGACACAGACACGGAGTCTGCCCCAGACACTGAGGCTCACGACCGAATTGAAATCGAGGAAGAAAAGCCGGTTGTTGTTGTCCTCGAAACCGAACTCCAGCTCAAGGGCGCGTGCCTGACTACCAGAAGCCACACCTGCGTACTGACGCTTGTGCCCGCCAAGACTGGCGAAGAACTGACGGGCGACGCCAAGACGGCTCTGGACAGCCTGGCGGATGAGCTGAAGAAGCTTAGGAAGGGCGGCCACCGCACCTTTCCGTTGTTCCACGTGCCCTCCGACAACAAGGCGTCGGCCCAACTTCGCAAGGACCTGGGCTTGGAAAACGACACGGTGGAGATTGTCATCACTAACGCGAAGAAGCGCTGGTGGAAGCGTTACACCAAGGGCGAGTTTTCGGCCAAGAGCGTCGAGGACTGGATCGACGCTGTGAGATTGGGCGAAGGTAAGAAGGAAAAGCTGCCCGAGGAGCTGGTGGTCGACCCTATCAAGGTTTGGGAGGCGGAGGCAGCGGAAAAACGAAAGGCGAAGGCGTCGGCGGCAGGGGCTGTGGTCGAGGAGAAGCCGAAAGAGGATGAGGCCCCCAAGAAGAACCCGGGTCACGACGAACTGTGATGGACGAGGAAAACTGGCGCTGGTGGTACATTTGATTGATTCCGAGCAGAACGAGGAGGAGAAGGAGGAGGAGGATGCGCCCAAGGAGAATCCGGATCACGATGAGCTGTGATGGACGAGTAAAACTGCCGCTGCTGGTATACACAATTGAATTTTTAGTTCGTCAATTTCGTGGGTCATCATGCAAAAAGCCAACTGTGCTCGCCTCTACGTCTCGTAGGTTGGCTTATTTTCCCTCCTCACATCAACCAAGACCAGCAGAATCAACACCACCGTCGTCAGCTATGAGAACGCAAGTCAGTCATGAACATCCCCAGCTATGCCAATGCCACCAAAATAAGCAACATAACACATACCACCAGGCTCCCTCCCATGATAACCAGCACCTCCCAGCCGCCAGCCAGCACCTTGCCGCGGACGATGGCGGACTGTTGGCGCCAGAAGCGAAAGGCGCCGAGCAGGGCGACGGCGATGGCGCACGCGATGAAGGTCGACGCGAGCGGGATGCCCAGTACGTAGAAGCCTAGATGCGCGTCCGGATGCAGCGAGTGCTGCAGGCGGAACAGCTGCGCAAGTATCACGCCCGTCATGCTGAGGGCGATTGATGTGCGTAGGTAGCCGAGGAAGGTGCGTTCGAGTGCTACAGTGGAGCATTAGTTAGACAGGTGTACAGGTAGGACGGTGGGTGGGCGGGCTAAGGGCGTGCGACGTCTAGGGGAAAGGGGGTCAACTGTGTTGGAGGGATTCAAGGGGGTTGTTGGATTTGAGACGTAGTCGACTCACCCAAATGGTCCCTCATGCCCCCGACCTCGACCGTCACGCTGACCTGACGTCTCCACCACCTTTGTGCCCCTTGCCACCACATCGGGCCCGTCAGGTTGCTTCTTAGACTACCACCACCGCTGCCGCTGCCGCCGCCACTCCTCGTCTGCGACAGGTTCACGGCGGCTACTCCTGCCATCGTCTCGTGTTCCCCGTGGACCCGGCGCTGAGAGACTCGACTTCCCGCGCCACCTGACGAGTTGGCAGATGACGAGGAAGAGGAGAAGGGAGGTAGCACAGCCAGCTCGGTCGCTTCGCGCAGGTTCGGGTTGCTGAGCTTGGTGTCGTCGAGGTGCTTGTCATCCCTCCTTTGCTGTTGCGGCAGATCGCCGGAGACGTCGATGGAATCGTCTGCGTGGCGCTTGCCCTTCTCTTTGGATTTTTTGCTGCTATCATGGTCGTACTCTTCCTCCTTGTTTGACTTAGTTTCGTTGCGTGAGCTGGAAGTCGAGGTGCTCGTGCTAGTGCCCTTGGCGCTCAGTCCCAACGTCGACGCTGCCACTGTCTCCAACCTCAAACGGAGATCGGAGCGCGCATCTGCACCCATACACGAGCTAAAATGTTGCGTGCCATTTCCACGGGCTCGAGCAGTACAACCGCCGCCGCGGCCTGAAGGCAGACAATGTGGTGGTGTTGTCCCGCGGCCCGCATCAGCACAGCAAGAAGGCGACAAACAAGAATCTGGTTGTCCAGCTTCAGCGTCTTCCCCAGACCCCAAACAATCCCCAGCGCTAGAAGGTCCACGGCGTCCCGTGGTGGTCGTCGCGCGATCATTCCAAGCGCTTATCGGAAGCGTTCCAGATGACGTGCTCGCGGGAGGCACCGCCGCCGCCGCCGCTGCTGCAGGGACCATCGCAACGTCGTCTTTCTCGCCATGTTTGCCTCTCTTCTCGTCGTCTTGGTTGCCATCAGATCCGACGACGTCTACTTTTCCACTTTTCCCCTCCTCGCCAGATGTCGACATTGACGACGATGCCGATGCCGATGCCGATGCAGATGCAGGTGCTGATGGCGATGCGCGGCGGGCGTTAGAGGCCTGCCGGTCCATGTCTGGCGCAAAGTTGCATCTTTTGCGGGTGATGAAGCGACTGTTTTCGAGGAAAGGTCACCAAGAGCCTGGGTGATGTAGTTAATGGACAAAACTGATGGATGGTGAAGAGATGGGATGGCGAAAGGGAAAGAGGAAAAAAGCATTCCATGCAAGGAAGAGAAATGCGCTGTGCTGCTCTGCTGGCCACCACTGCTGCTGTGCTGCAACTACACAGGCTAAATGCTGCTCTCTGGTGCAGGCAGGGCGCGCGAGTGAGGCAACAGACCGGCCTCTCGTTCTGCAGGGCGAGCTTTCTGTCTGGTCTCATTTCGGTCGTCATCCATGTCGACAGCATGAAGCTTGTCTTGTGTGTGGTCGCCGACGCCTACTGTTCCCAAAGCGGACTAGCCCGGCCATGATCAACAACGTCCACCGTCAAACCATCTGCACGCAAAATAAAAAGTACCACCATCAGTTCAACGCCCACTACGTCCGAACCTTGTAATACACGAGAGAAATGCTCAAAATCCTTTCCATCAATCCAAACGAAAGCAATGCTCACTCTCTTATTCTCTCTCGCCTCGTCCAAAGATAAGACGCTCCAACCAACGAGCACATACAACTCGAACAGCGAGTGTAACAACATCATGCCAATCCACAACTCAAGTATCGCCTCAACCTCTTCCACCTCGACGGCTTTCTCGCCGTGACCTGCTCCGACTCGTTATTCTGCCCCTCGTGTTCCTGGACAGGCGTCTCCGGCGCCGTCTGCCACCAATAACATTCGGACCCAGAAACGCGGCATCGCTCACAGAGAGGCGCGCCCCTGCAAAACTCCCCAAAGCCGTCAAGCTCACAAGGCACGCATACTTCGTCAACGAGCGTGTTCAGGGCGACGTCTTCCTTCGATATGTCTCTGCCGCTTGTAATTGGGTTCTCCCGGTCCAGCCTTCTTCGGCCGTGGCGATAGCAGAGCAGACGCAGCGCTCCCCTTCGAAACCAAAGCGCCTCATCTTTGTATACACTGTTTGTGCGAGGCTCTTGCTTCGGCGCCTCCGCTTGCTTACCCTGTGTATTGGCACCAGCGGCAGGTTCAACGAGGGTCCTGGCATCGGCAAGCGTTTCAACGTCTTCCCAGGAGATGGACGACGCCCCATCATCCCCTCCTGCATTATCCTCATTCGAGTCGGACATCGGCTGGCCGTTTTTTTGCTGCAACATGTTTTGGCTCGACTGCAGCAAGTTGAGGCTGGCCGGCCATCTCCTGAAACTCCGCCTGTTGGCAGCAGCAGACGCAAACGTCGCATCCGAGAGAATCGAGCCATCAGACGCCTGTCGGTACAGCGACCTCGCCGGTGAATAGTAAGAACTATTAGGCTGGTTTGTCTCCGAGCAACCATCATCCTCGTCCTCCGGCGCGGTGTAGTAGCCAGGGTCTTCCGACGCAATCAATCCGGCACCACCTCTCAACCTCGAAAGCCACCGTTTCTTACTTGGACCTTCTTCTATACCATCTCTAGAGCTTTTTTCTGTGCATATCTTTCGCCATAACCTGCTTGCGTGCGCTTTGGTCGTGCATTCTTCCCGTGGTCGAGGCTTGTCGCACTTGAGGTTGAGCTTGCGACATCTTACACACGGCCTCGGGCCATCGCAATGAACGCGCCAAGGCGTATTGACTGCAACCGCACAGTGAATGCAAATGTTAAGCCGGCGTGGGCTGCGCCTGCGGCCACCATTGGGAGTTTGCTCGACATCGTTTTCGCCAAAACCCTCTTCCAGGCGCCTGCGAATCGTCTTGCGGAGCCTTCGCGTATTTCTCCTATCCAGCTTATTGCATTTCAATCGACGCCGGCGACACGGCTCACACGGCTTTGAACCTTTGCAAATGTTGCCCTGGTCTTTGAGAAGCTGGTAGCAGTTGCTGCACACGTCGCGCAGAACCCATGCCTCCACCTCAGAGCCAGATAGAGAGTAACGAAAAGACGCACGTTGCTCATTCGTGGGAGAATCGGATACAAAAGACATTGGCCGAGGTGATTTCTCATCCTGCAGTCGCTGTTCTGGTTCCTGGAGAACTACTTGAGCTTGAATCCTGTCCTGGTTTTGCTGACACAGTTCTAGATTATAGGTAAGCTCCTGAGCATGTTTACTGGTCTGGTCCTGCTCTTGGTTCCGCTGTTTTAATTGTCTAGCAATCTTTTGGGAGTGATATTGGCCCATCCACGGTATTCCCTTCTCTAATTCGTCAAGCAGCTTCCGGGTCAAAGGTGCGGAAATATTGATTCCGTCCATAGCCATGGACTCTAGGTAGTTCAGCATAATCGCTTGGTAGTTAGCCTTGGCCTGTGCATCCATCTCAGGAGGCTCATCGATGGAGCCTATTGTGAGTTCGTGGGGTTTCCCGGGGTCGACTCTGTACCAACGAGCCGAAGACGCGAGCACCACCTCTCCCGGAGGATAGAGTGCTTGGTATCGCACAGGAGTAGGGAGCTCTTGATTAGGAGCCAAAAGCTCATCATCCGCTGGAAGAGCTCCAGACATGAGATGTCCTTTTTCAGCAGGCGTAACGGCGCGCCGTTTGCCCTTGTCTCTTCTGCCAACGGAAAGCGTATGAGGGACAAGAGATTCCTCGGGATCTTCAACAGTGCTAGAAATAAGAGCGGCTACGGAAGGTTCATCGGTCGTCCCATCGAGACCGCCAACGGCAGCGGCATCAAGGACAGCGCCAATGGCTTCGACAGCCCGAAAGAAAGATTTGCTACGGGCGCTGAAAGTATCATCAGCCAAGCCATTGGAAGCAGCCCCATCAGGCTCGACGGAGTCGACGCGGCCTTCATCGCTCGAGGAGAATGATATCTGCACGCCGTCGTCATTCACAACGCACAATCCGCCAGGCTCCTCGTCCTCAGTCGTGCTCGCGTCCGCGTTCGCCCATGAGCCCTCAGATGACGTGCTCTTCCGACTGGCAACTTGCTCCGGACTACTGGCAGCACTACTGGAGACGGAAAGCCGTACACGAATAGGACGGCGGCGGAGTAGCGGGAGGTTCATTCTGCAAAAAGAGGTCCGTACGCGCTCCAGGAACGTCAGTTGTTCAGCAGCTGTTGTGGACGCGGCATCTCCCTCTTTGTCGTCGTCTTCGGCGTCTGTGTTGTCGGAACTACGACTCCGAACCCAATCCGCGATCCATATCCTGCGGTGACGGCTACGTTGACGTTTACGGCGTCGACAGCGCATATTGCTGCTTTCTTCTGCCGTCGTCAAGAAGTGTCCATGTTGAGCTGCCTCCTGAGAACTCGACGCGGGGCCATGCTGCGGCAGCGCAGCCTCATGCGCGGCACTGGACCCAATGGCTGTTGAGCTCCTGCTTGATGAGAACGTGCGCGAACCGGACGGCGCTGGCTGCAAGAACGATGTCGCGGCACTCCTAGCTCCAAGACCTCCATTCGCACCCCCGCGAAGCAGAGACATCTGGCCTGCGAATGGCCGACTCTTCGAACCAGATATAATGCCATCCGTCAACAAGTGAATCTTACAGGGCCAAAAGCCACCGACTCCAAACTCAGCACCGTGATCGAGACGATGGCCATGTCGAGAGAAGCGGTCACGCAG
Organism: Phyllosticta ampelicida; assembly: GCA_020351975.1. Classification (NCBI taxonomy): domain Eukaryota; kingdom Fungi; phylum Ascomycota; class Dothideomycetes; order Botryosphaeriales; family Phyllostictaceae; genus Phyllosticta; species Phyllosticta ampelicida. Next base: position 10,129 of record JAIFKG010001674.1, read on the forward strand.
CCATCCAATACCTCCCCAATGCCTGTGGATGGACAACATCGAGTCAAAGCCGCCGCCGCCGCCGCCACGAAGCCTGGTCGAGCTCTTATCCGTCAGTGAGACCGAGCGACCACGCTGCTGATCCTTTTCCTTCTCCTCGGCCACGGCTTTCATGAGTGCGCCCTCGATTTGTGTTGCGTCGCCATCCCCGGCATCGGCTTTGCCCTGCTCATTTTCAGCATCCTTTTCCTCTTGGTCCTCCTCCTTCCCTTCTTCAACAAGCGCATGCGCATCTGAATCCCCTCCATTCGCGCTGCGGCAGCCGCGCTCAGGACACGGATTGGAAGGATACGGCGAAGGCGGCCGCCAGCGATGGCCACTGTCCTGCGTGCCGCGGGGGGTATTTGTTGCGTTGGCGTCATCATACATTATTTTCCGGCACGGTGATCTATATGGTCGCTCTCTCGGCGAAGTTAATGGTGTCCAACTCAGTTCATCAAACGGGTGTAGGGGATGATGGCCCGGCGAACAACGCGACGTGACCTTGAGCCGACTGAACAAATGGCAAGGTTGCGACGACCAAGTTCCGGGAGACAGGCGGAGAGGGGGATGGAATGGCTGGACGTCATCGCGGTCCGGGGGCGTGGTGCGAGGCGTCACATTGATATATCTCGGGTGGGGGTCGGGCACAGGCTGCGGTAGGTCCAGCGGAGTGTTCCATTCTTCCTCCCTTGCTCTGATTCCGTCCAGTCTATCGAGCTCCTGGCTTGCCCTCTCAAATCTTTCCGCTTCTGTCAGTTCGCGTGATGTTTGCGATGTCCACGGCGGATAGTCTTCATCGAGCTCCATGTCGAAAAGCGGCGAACAAGCAGAGCGCTGTTCCTCAAACTTGGCCTGCTCTGATACCGCGTCCTCAGGCACCGGTTCTGCGTCTTTGCTGCGTTCGGTATGTGTTTCATCCCAATGGAGAGGCGTACCGACTGCAGATGCCTGCCAAGAGTGAAGCCGGGAGAGCAGGTCAGCAGTGTGTCGATAGACAGAAGGAGAAACGTGCTGCAAGCGAGCCGCTCTCGCGTCGTCTTGACCAACAGCACCATCACTCCGATCAGGCAGCGTATCTGCCAAAGGATCAGGGGATGGCGTAGACTCCGGATTGAAAGGAAAACCGCCCAAGCCCGCAATATCGCGGAAGAAGGGCGGCGAGCCGACACAGTTTCTATTCAGAACATCATAACGGTCGACTCGACTCCTTGGGCGAACTTGTGATGACGGAGAATATGGACCTGGTGACGACATTGTGCGGCTGGGGCGGTCAGGGGTAGGTATGGGGATAGGGGTCGACGTGGCGTGGCTCGTCCTACGGCTCTCATCGACGCTGAGGTTATCGAGCTGCGATCCAATGCCGCTCAGATTGGATTTAATTGCATTTGAGATGGCTTCCTGTAACTGTTGGGGGTCCAACTGGCAGTGCAGCCCCGGCTCCTCTGGCTGTTCCCGGCCATCGTAGTGACTTTCCCTTGCATTGTCGTCGGGATTGACTTCCATACTGGGAAAAATTCGTTCTATTGCTTGTCTCAAATCATTTTCCAGAGTTTTACCAGCCTGATCCCGAGGCCTGTCCATCGGTGCCTGCCTTTCGGGCGCGTTTTTGTCGTGCTCCTCGTCGATTTTCGTCGACACTTCGCTGCACCTATCGGATCCAGGCTGTTCAAGCAGCCTCTCCAAGGTCCAAGGAAACTCGCTCTCATCGCCACCGCCGCCGTGTTCTGGGACACGAGACTTGTGCAAGTCTTCGTTGCGCTGAGGTGTATCGGGGCGAGCATCGTACTCGTTGCCGCGAGGCTCGTCGTTTCGACTAGCTCCGCCTCGAAGCTTGGTCCTATCCGGCAGCAAAATCGACTCCCCGAGATCCACAGGCAGACTTGACGATGTCGGGGAGCCAGGGCAGGACTGCGTTGGCGTGACGTGGTTTCCGGAGCCGGGCGGAGAAGAGCCGCCCTCCTTGACGCCGTCTAGAATGACCATATCATCATCGTTGTCCGGATCATACTCGTTTCCCTGGTGTACCACTTCGACCCAATCTGGATCTTCATCTTTGCGGCCTCTCTCGTGAAGGTGCCGCTTCCGGGGGCTGACGCCCTTCACGTCGTCCTCTTGGCTCTGTCTAGCAGACACAGTGCGCTTCCGAGGGCTATGCATATTCACGTATTTCTCTTGGATCGGTCTGACCGACCCATTGCAATTCAGAGGTCTATATATACTGAAGTGTTTTTCCTGGTTCTGTCTGGCCGGAGTGGCGCGCTTCCGATCCTGAGGACTTTGTCCTGGAGAGTTTTGGCCCTCCGAAGAAGCAGGTTTGGCCACCTCAGCGCGCTGCCGACCCTGATTTAGTCTATGGGGAGTGTCGTGGCCCTTTGGAGAAGTTGTTTTAGCAGAAGCGGTTTTGGCTACGGCAGTGCGCTTCCGAGGGCTGGTGCTCTCCGCATCGTCATCCTCGCTCTGTGTGACTGAAGCAGCACGCTTGCGATCCTGACGACTTCTATCAGGACTGTCACATTCTTTTGAGGAAGAGGCAGCTTTGGCCGCCTCGGCGTGGGCGCGCAGCTCCGCCGAACTGACAAACACACGCGGCGACTCGACACGGATCTTGTCATTGCAGCGACACGGACGTATGCTACCCCAAAGTCAGTTAGCCTTGTCTTGCCACAATCAGACAAAAACAACACCGCAGATACGCACTGCTTTTCCTCGGTCTCCTTCTCATCGTCCGTCAGCTTGCCAACCAAAATGTACGGCACGTCCTGCAGCGAGCCGTAGGGGCCGTGGACGCCCTGGACGTGCTGAACCAGGTCAAGGGCCGTGTCCCAGGCGCGCGAGCGGTCCTTGTCGCTCTTACAAAAGTAGCATAGGCGTTCGCAGGCGCAGATGGAGAACTCGTGGGCGTAGGCCCACATGAGGCCGTTGTGGGCGTGGGTGGGGTCTTTGCAGGGCATGGTGATTGTGACGATGTTTTTCTGAGAATTGTAAAGTGGAAGCTAATGATGGCCGTAGCGGTAAGTGGTAGTAGTAGTAGTAGTAGCGATAAGGTGACCAGCAGAATGCGTGTGATGAATGACTGGGCTGACTGGCTGTAAAGACGGGCAGCTAATCGGCGGTCGATGAGATGAAATGAAGATAAGACGCGTAGACGGAGCCAGCTAGCTAATTGCCTGTCTGAAGCAGTTCAAGGTCCGCCGCGCGAGCAAAGAGACATAGAGATGAGCGCCGCGGATAGCGATGACGAAGAAACGGAAAAAAACGGGTGGACGACACTTGGGGCAAGCAAAGCGAAAAAAGCAAGCAACACAAGTATCAAATAATCGATTCGCTCGGTGGGCAGTGATGCTGCATGGTACAAAGCGGAAGAAGAAGAGTAGACTACGGCAACCAGAAACAGTACTTGACGGGGGGCAAGCAACAGAGTGAGTCCATCCAAGACGAGGAAGGAAGAAAGGGGAGAGGGACAGTTAGGCAGGTCCTGACCAAGAGCAGCGCAGCGGGTATGTAAGAGTGCCTCTCCTTCTCGTTGAAGCAAACAATCCTCTCCAAGTCGAAAATCTCCCCAACGGCAATTGTGGAAGAGGTAGGCGCCTTCTTTCTGTGATGGCCTGCAGGGTGGTAGGCAATGTAAATACATCTCCAACAGCCTGATTGAGCGTCGTCGTTTCCTATTCCAATCTTTTCGGTAGCTGTGATCTTCGCTGCCGCGCGTTAGCCACATGACATGTCCCGTCTGGACGTTTGTGAGTGATATGGACGGCATACTGACGCGATTGACTTTGCGGGCCTTTTGCAAGCTAGATTAGTGGCAGACTCTGAAATGATGTCCGTCGCGTCTCCACGTAGCGCAACACAGGACAAGACGCAAGAATAGTGCAAGTCAGTCGAGCCATCGCGCGTGGAAATCCCCAAGAAGCATTCATTCGCGCCGTGCCACTGCCCTAAGAGACAGACAGAAACGGGGTCCATTCAGTCAGGTAAGAGCCTCGAAGAGCGCATAAACTGCAGCTCATAGTCCTCGCGGGGTCGACCTGTGTTCACCTCTCGGCTGCGATCACGGCGAATCAGGTTGACGTGCAGGATAGTGATGACGACGATGGCGAGCAAGACGAGGGCGACGCCAACAGCGACGATGGGGTCGACAGAGCTGGCGGCCATGGTGTCTCTCTGTTGGGTGGGTGGTGGCTTGTGGGAGTGAAGGAACGATTGATGGACGGGGATGTTGAGAAGGAGCGACCTGAACGGTTTCGGTGAGATGAGATGCAAACGTTACGTATGTTTTGCGACGGTGAGGTCCTCCGTGCCTCTAGGTCAGGTAATATCGTGAGTTGAGGCGTGGGTTTCGCGGTGCGCGTCCTACTCGAGGTTTTGAAAAGAGGCGAGACTAGATGGAAGATTAGACGCAGAGAGCATGACGGGTAGCCGTGCCGAGACACGCACTTGATATTACGCAGGACGTAATACTTTTCTGTGAATACTGGTAATATTCCACAGGCGAGGCGGGCGGGTGAGGGCGACAATGCTTGGTTGTTTTGTTGGTGATGCTGAGGGTGGAGGGTGTAGGATGGCGGACGACGAAATGGATGGACATGACGGTGCTCCCCAAAAGACTAACAAAAGTTTTAGGGCACGAGGGAAAGAGGGCACTTGACGTGGGCCGTCGTCTGGCTCGCAACTCATATGGGACGTTTAACACATGGAGTGTCAAAACTATTGTCAGTTAAGATTGCCCTCACGGAAGTTGATGGCACTTTAAGCTCGTCCATTTTATCTGTCGAAATCTCGTCAACAGCAATTAGACGCCCAATTCGATCAAAAGAGCGGAAAGCGAGTCTCCTGTTGGCACTCCAAACGACGTTTTCAAGGGCTAGAGGGAAAAGATGCGCTCAAGTAGAACGAACAGGGTTTCTTTCATCATAGCAGACAAACACTTTTTGAGCCACCCTTTGCCCGGCGTTACCAATTCATGACACACTATTCTTCTTTATCAGCTTGACGCTGCCCCGACCAATCTAACCAAGTACAACCCGACAAACGCAAATCACCGCAGCCGCTGCAGCGGTTTTGGAGTGCCCACCAATCACATTGCCAACTCTTCCCGTTTCCATCCTGGCCTCGCCGAGCGCCTCACGCACTCTGCTTCTTCCTCAAGCCAATTCTTTCCTTCTCGAATGTTGCATAGACAATGTGGAAAACAGACAAAAGTGAAGGAGCAAAAGAGGGACACAGAAATCATCGAAATACATAGTGCCCGCCGAGAAAGAATTTGATAGCAGAGAGATACAGAGGGGTAGACAAGAAGGGGACATATAATGCAGCAAAGGGGAAATGGGACAGACCAAAGGCTCTCTGGACCGGCCGTCACGGTACTGACGAGCGTAAAGGAACAGGGAGCATGCGTCCCGGAGGTTTGATTGATTTTTGCTTTACGTCCTGGTGGAGTCGAAGACTATTCAGGACTTTTCCTGGAGGTAACTCGCCCAACAGTTAGCGGCCCAAACTAGCAGCACTGCAACTTCTCTCCTCGCTGCGTGCGCAAAGCGTAGCGCAATAGCAGTATGGAATCACATTGTTGTGGGGCTTTCCACTCCCTGCGGTCTTTCAAGTATTTTACACTTTCCGACGCCTATTTCAGTTGCCGGTTGATTGCTTGGTCATGGGGAATTGGGAGTAGAGTCGGGTTAGTCGTCGCCCTAGTCGTTTACGCACTGTCAATGGGAGTAATCGAAGTTGTGTACCACGGATTTTGCTACCAGGCCGCGGAGTATGAGCACATGGGAGCCAGCGCACACAAGGGACAAGAGGCCAAAACAAACGTAAACCAAGAAACTTGCATTTTATCACCATCGCATCTTTCTTTGCGCAATTATTGGCCAACGCCCAGGTACGTAGTGCAGTAACTTGCGTCGGAGTCGACCGTCTCAAATCATGAACGATCAGCAGAGACCCAGGTGTGTGTTCAAAGCCATCGTAACATTTTTAGAGCCCGTAATGCACCCGCATGTCTAGAAGAAAGAAGCAGCTCGTGTAGTAGTGAAAAAGGAAGAAACCCAGAAACCCCGCCCGTGCTCCAACCAAATCCTTTCGTCCGGGATATCAAATTTACCTGGTGGAGAAAGCCTTGGTGACGGTCCTCTTGAGGGCAAGCTCCTTTTTGCGGAGCTCCTCGGCGCTGGTGTCCTCAACCTCGAGCTGGGCCATGGCGTCGCTGAGCGCGGACTCGATCTTCTCCTTCTGGCCGCGCTTGAGCTTCATCGAGGTTCCAGGGTCCGAGATCATCTCCTCAACACGGGAGATGTAGGACTCGAGCTGTTGCCTAGACTCGAAGCGCTTGCTGAAGGCCTCGTCGCTCGACTTGAACTTCTGGGCATCTGGGAGGCTGTCAGTTTCCGTGTCACTCAAAATTTGCCCGAGAATTCCTTACCGTCGATCATCTGCTCAATCTCGGTGGAAGAGAGCTTGCCAACAGAGTTGGAAATGGTGATGTTGGCGCTGCGGCCAGAGGTCTTCTCGGTGGCGGTGACCTTGAGGATACCGTTGACGTCGACCTCGAAGACGACCTCGAGGACAGCCTCACCAGCCCTCATGGGAGGGATGGGGGCAAGGGTGAATTCGCCGAGGGAGGTGTTGTCGGTGCAGTTGACACGCTCACCCTGGAAAACGGGGAACTGGACGGTCTGCTGGTTGTCGGCAACAGTGGTGAAGGTCCTGGGGGGACTGTTAGTAAACACGGACAGGCTAGAGATCGGGCCACGGTGTGTGACGAAAGAAGTGTCAACTCAAAGGTTTGCTGCCAAAGTGATGCAGCACAGACCGAGTAGTCAAAGCGCCAAGTCGAAACCTTCGTGTGTAGGAAGCATTGAGGCGCCTGAGTTTTTCTTTGGGAATTGACATCGTCTTTGCGGCCCATTGCCGGATTCGGGTAGGCATGTGATGGGCAAAGAAAATCGATTAAGGAAAAGAGAAATGAGAGGGAGCTGACATACCTCTTCTTGATAGTGGGCACGGTCTGTCCACGGGGGACGACGGGAGCGAAGATGTTGCCCTCCATGGCGACACCAAGGGAGAGGGGAACGACATCGAGAAGCAGGAGGTCAGCAGTCTCGGCCGAGGTGGCCTTGCCGGACAGTATACCGGCCTGGACGGCGGCACCGTAGGCGACGGCCTCGTCGGGGTTGATGCTCTTCTCGAGCTTCTTGCCGTTGAAGAGGTCGCTGAGGAGCTTCTGGATCTTGGGAATACGGGTGGAGCCACCGACAAGGACAATCTCGTCGACCTTGGACTTGTCGAGGGCAGCGTCCTTCAGAACCTGCTCAACAGGGGCGATAGTGCCGGTGAAGGCCTTCTGGTTGAGCTCCTCGAAACGAGCACGGGTGATGTTGGCGTTGAAATCCTCGCCGTCGAAGAGCGAGTCGATCTCAACGGTGGTTTGGGTGGCGTTGGACAGAGTGCGCTTGGCACGCTCACAAGCAGTCCGGAGACGACGGAGGGCACGGGCGTCGCCAGAAATGTCCTTCTTGAACTTGCGCTGGAACTCCTTCTTGAAGTGCTCGAGAAGGTTGGTGTCGAAGTCCTGACCACCAAGATGAGTGTCACCAGCGGTGGCCTTGACGGTGAAAACACCACCCTGGATGTGGAGGAGGGACACATCAAAGGTACCACCACCAAGGTCGTAGATAAGGACGTTCCTTTCCTTCTCAGACTTGCCGGAGCCAAGGCCGTAGGCAATGGCGGCAGCGGTGGGCTCGTTGATGATACGTAGGACGTTGAGGCCGGAAATGGCACCGGCATCCTTAGTAGCCTGACGCTGGTTGTCGTTGAAGTAGGCGGGGACGGTGATGACGGCCTTCTCGACCTTCTTACCCAGCTTGGTCTCGGCGACCTCCTTCATCTGCATGGTTGTAAGCAGGCGTCCAATCGCCCTCAAAAAACAAAATTTCGCATACCTTGCCAAGGATCATGGCCGAAATCTCCTGGGGAGAAAAGGTCTTTGTCTCGTTGAGGTACTCGACCTGGACCATGGGGCTGCCGTCGTGGTCGGTGACCTTGAACGGCCAGGACTCAATGTCCTTCTTGACAATCTCATCGTCGTAGCGGCGACCAATGAGACGCCTGCAGACTGTCAGATGGTGACCGCTGAGCGAATTCGAATTTTGAGCCTTACTTGACGTCGAAGATGGTGTTGGCGGGGTTCATGGCAGCCTGGTTCTTGGCCGCCTCGCCAATGAGACGCTCCTCGGGAGTGAACGAGACATAGGAGGGAGTGGTGAAGCTACCCTGCTCGTTGGCGACTAAAAAAATTTGTGCATGAGTATGACGGTCGTCAGAAGGTAGATGACGATGCAGAACGTACTGATCTCAACGTTGTTGCCCTCGTAGTTGGCAACGCAGGAGTAGGTGGTGCCTGTGCGGGAGCTCGTCAGCTTCTTGGCTCAATTCAAAGTGCGGCGGTGGAAGCAATTGAGACATACCAAGATCGATACCGATCGCACCGTCGTAGACTTCGTCACTCATGATGGCTCGAGGATTTTTAGGGTGTGGAGGTTGAGGAGGTGAGGAAGAAGGGTTTGAGGCGCGGCTAAGAACTTTTGTGCCCGCGCGAAACGAAATTTTGCCTGTCTTAGCTAAGGCGATCGCGGGCCGGCACTTATCCCTGCACAAGCGCTTTGGTTACCGCCCCAAGACCAGCTAGCTTTCACGTGCCCTCGACCTTCTCTTCGGCACGGGCACGGGCACCAGCACCAACGGCTCTCGTTACTGAAACACCAAAAGATTATTTCAATCATCATGCTCATTTTGGTACCGAAGCTGTATACTCCTAAGCTATGCCCTCGATACGTCATGACGGCACCGCAACACCACTGCGCCCAGCAACCGGCCGCTGAATCGCTGCCTTTTCGACTCCCCGTCTGCCCGCCTCACTGTCGTCCAATTCTCAAATCTCAACTAAGAAGTAAAAAAGGCTTGCATCAAAGGGGAATGAACGCAAAACACCGCCGCTATGGACCGGTCCCAAACGCCAGGCTGCAGTCACGACTGCCTTCAACGCTGGGCACGTGAGAAAAGTAAAACGCCCCGGCCGACGACATTATTCTTTTGTGTTTTGGAATGCGACTGAACAATTCCCATGGACCCTTTCTGCTCACTCGCTCGGAGTCGGCTTCGGCTTGCCCAACTTCAGCTTGAGCTTGAACCCACCCGAAGCCTTTGCGTCGCCTGTCGGCGTACCCGCTGGCGGGCTGCTTGCTGGCGGACTCATGGCAGGCGCTGTGCCAGGCGTTCCGCCCTGACCTGGAGTATGGTTCATGTGCCGGGGCGCCTGCGGTGGAGGTATTGAAACGCTCATAGGACGCGCGCTGCCCTCCTTGACTTCCTTGGACCCACTGTGCGCCTTGGGAATCTTCGGAGGGGGGATCTTCGGAGGACGGAAACTCGGATCTTGGAGTACTTTGTGCGTCTTGTGCTCCTTGGGCCTCGCCGCCTTGTGCGAGTTGGTAACGTGCGGCTTGGGTCCAGGCGTAGACGCTGGTCGGGGCGGGCACGAGGTAATGGTTGCAAGTCGGTCCCGTGGAACCTTTAGCTTCACTACTAGTCTCCGCGCCTTCTTCTTGGGCTTCTCTTCAGAAGGTGGAATGGAGGTGGGAGTAGGTGCCCTGGAACCGCTGGGAGTGGGTCCCCGCACGAGTGGTGTTGGTGGTTTGACAAAAGGCGAGGAAGGCTTTTGCGGTGGTTTTGGAGTAGACGGCTTGATTATAGAACTAGGGTGTGATGAGCTCGGTTTTATGCCCATGTTCGACGGCCTCGATGTGGGAACAGGCGTCGAAGACTTTAGGCCCGAGCTGGCAGCCGGTCTGACAGGCGGGCCTGACGGAGTCGCAGCAGGCGATGGGACGCTGGTGGATTTTGGCTTGTGGGAATCTTTGAATTTGATTGTGATGCCTGTCGAGCTCCCGGACTTGTGGAGGTTGGGCGTAGCGACCTGTTGACGCTTGTTGGGCTCGTCAGAGATGGACGGCCTCTTACGCTTCTCCGCCAGCTTCTGTGCGATTATTGGAGCCTGCTCTTCCCTGATCTTGCTGAGGGGCTTTATACGCCTGTGCGAGTTGCGGAAGAAACGCATCTTGGCGTTGCCGACTTTTTGCACGCTCCAATAAAACGGATACGTGATTTTGACTGGCAAAGACGCCTTGGGCTCGTAAACCAAGGAACAAATCTCAAGCAACTGTCCCCACTCCCTCAAGCCCACGCGAGGGGACTTGAGGGCTAGAAGCAGCTGTTCTTGGAGGACCTTGTTGTCTGCGAGCTCCATCTTTAGGGCCTTCTTGGCACCATCGAGAGTCTGCGTCCTCTCAATCATTGCAGCTCTCGATTCGGTCGACGTCTCTTGTTCAATGACCAGGCCGCCGACCGCTGCAGATGAAGAGTCGTCCTTGTCCTTGATGCCGATCGCGATGCGCCCAAGACCGCGCCCAACAACAAAGTGGAGCTGCTCCCTGAAGTACGGCGAACGGTCATATGCCAACAAGAAGATGATGAGGCGAAGTATGCCCCCTTGTTTGAGCATGTTGGCGTCGACTAGACATTGCAGAGCCTTGAGACGCACAAGATCCGACGCCATGGGGTTCGTGTAATGCAGAAACTCTAGGATCCCCCCTTTGACGATGCCTGTTTGCGTTAGTATTCGATGACACTCAAGCGCTGTGACGGTAATGATGTTGTGGTATGAAGGTAACCACTCGTCAAGACGACAGTGACGCTTAATCTCATCAAGAGCATCCTTTTGAAACTCATGGTCGTCTTGCTCGTCATCATCGAAATCGAAACTGATGGAGTTCGTGTCCTGGTGGGTCAGCTGCTCGGCAAGGCAAGCAAGCAGGGTCGCGACGTAGTGACAATCCGAGAACTAATGTCAAAGTCAGCGATTAGACCGGAAGGGAACCATTGCCAACATACCGCATTGTGTGAGTTGTCGTTGAACTTGAGCTTGTCAAGAATCCACCTCTTAGCTCTCATGAGGCCTCGCCCATTAGGCTCGCGTACTTTGGCAATGGCCCTTGGAATAGCACACTGCACGAGGTACTGACTGCGGTCAGAAAAGTCGTTGGAGCGCGTCATTGCGGAGCCCGGGAGGCAGAACATGTCTTGAAAGGCTTTCTCGAGATGAGTGAGGCCAATCCAATTAAGGTCGACGTCCTCAGCGCGGGCCTTGGCGCAGTTGGCAAGTGCCTGGGCGGCCAGAGTTCGGATACCGTGAAAATAGCGACGGTCCATGAGGGTTCGTGCAAAGACAGTTGAGAGCAACTTGGTGGGCTTTTGTTGCGACAGGTACTGCAAAGCCTCGGCCTGTGCCACGACATCTGGATCTTGCTGCAACTGCGCAACCCACATCCAGACTGGCTGGCTAAACGTGATCTTGCCAATCCACTCAAAATCGGCATCGACTCGAATCCACTCAAACTGTTCAGTGCTCATGATTTCTTCCTCTTCTTTGGTCCATTCCTCGAATCCCCACTCTTGAATATCCTGGTCAGAGTCCAAAACATCACCCAAACAGTAGAGAGGTATCTCATCGGGAATCTCGCCGTCTCCGTTGAGGTCGATTCCAGCTGCTGCTGCTGCCCTCTCTTTTTGTCGGCGGTTGCGTTTTAAGCGAGTGTACTTGGTGTTGTAGGTTGCATCAAATCTCGTGGTTACATCGTTTATGGGAACGATGTGATCGTACGGAGTCCCGTCTGCTTCGTGGACTGTAAAGGTCATGGATCCAGTGAAGAGTCGATTGGCCTTTTTGGTAGACATCCCGGCATTACGTTCCTTGATGTCCTTCAGGAACGAGTCGGGGTCCAAATCACGTCCCGTCTCGCCCAAGTCGCTGCGTTCTCCCTGTGTCTGCCGAATAGCAATTTCGATGACCGACTTCTTCTTGTTGAATCTTTGGGTGACGTAGAAATGTGGACAGCCAGCTCCGTAAACCCACTGCTTCCAGAAATCAGGAATTGGCTTGCTCTCGAGATACTTGTCGACGATTCCTGTAAAGTCTTCGGTAGATATCAAGCCGTTGGCGAGCTTGCCAGTCTTGGCGTACAGGAGAACCTTGTAAATGACTTTGGTCATTCCCAACTTGGCCATTCTCTTAATCTTCTGGTTCAAGATGAACATAACGAGCGGTGCCTTCATTTCCATGAATTCGATTTCCGATGGGTGAAGCGCCAAGTAATCTCCAAGGACTTGGAGAGACGGGCGATTGACATCTAGTTCGACGACACGGTCGGCCATTTGCTTCATACGTAACCGGTGCTCGTTGCGTCCGCACAACAGTTCCATGAAGTCGCCAGCCATGAAATGTGATGTGGCATAAATTACCCACCAGTCCTGAGGGCTTTTGGGCACGATGTTGACTCCGATCCACTGACTGGCCAGGGCATGCACGAGTTTGCGTGTAACCGGCAGGATAGGATCCAACACATCCTCGGGGTAAAGGAGCGAGTTGCGGCAGAGGGTGACGGATGCACCATGTGCGGCTTCCTGAGGCAGGTCGTCGACAAAAACGAGTTTGTAGCTAGTAAACGGGTATGAGATGTAAGTCTTGCTGAAATGATCGGTAGCCTAGAAGAAATTAGTTTGATGCTATGCCAGGCCCTTGTGGGGGTATTTGCCTTTGGCAGCGGCATACACGTGTTCCTGACCTCGTCGCCCCTTCCAGGAAGACAGAAGCCATGGACACGGATTGCTGCTTGTCCCATCATCTCGTCGTCGTCGCTCTCGCGCAAATCTGATAGGTCGACGTGCTCGAATGGGCCGACGGCGAAAGCGACGTGCTGCGCCGCGACGGCACTTTCACATTTGAAAGTTACGGTCTTGCGAGAAGGGTCCTTGGGATCGACGATCTGGCGGACCGTCAGAATTGTTCTTCAAATTATTAGCACATCTACCTACATCATCGGTCAAGTCACCAGAGCAAATGACGGATATCTCCAACGCCTTGTCTTCTTCCGATAGGCCACTGCAGTCGTGCTCGCCGTCGGACATTGGGACATCAGTATCGGCAGATGAGCTTTTGGTGCCATTGGCGAGCGTCCCGTTGGGCAAGTGACCGTTGACGCCATTCTTGGTCGGCTGGTCAGCCTTCCGGAAGATGTCTCCAACAGTCCTTGGGCATTTGACTGAAATATCCCACGGGCAGCGCGTGGTGCCATCATCTACACAGGGGAACAAGCAGGAAGCTGTGCCGGGAAACTGAGAGTTTCGCGTGTACACGTGCGGGTATCTTGGGTCGTTGTCTTCCACTCCAACGAAATGTAGACCGTCCCGGAAGTGTTTGATCTCATAGCGAATGACGACTTTAAGTGGCGCAAAGACCACGCCTCCATCTTCCGCCGATTTCAGTGCCGTCGAATTGTTCAAAAATCCTCCGAATCCATCCCCAGAAAACGGGTCTTGCTCTCTTATCCGCACTCCACGTGGTATGTGCACAACCAAGTCGTCGTCAGCGGCTCCGTCAAGTTCTTCCTCTACCTTCCGTCGCAAAGCGGCGTGATGGTGAACCGTGCTCTTCGATGACAAGTAAATGTGAGAATGAGGGTCGTCGTGTTCCCAAACGGCGTCCTTGTCGTTTACGGTGATGCGAAGGATACGGGCTTGTCGACAATTGAGTCGAATGTGATCGAGATCCCGAGAGAGTGGCTGCACGTTGACGAGTGCTTCGCCACGCAAAGAGCGTCCAACAAAGTCGATGTCCAGGTCGACCTTGACGCTATCGACAGAGAAACCGTGACCGGGCCCTAAAGCGTCGGCGGCCGTGGCCGAAGAAGGATTTTCGAATGGACCAGGCATGTTGCCGTCGCAGGTATTAACCCGTGATCCACAGCACAATTGTCGCTCTACTCATCGCCGAATCGGGTGCGCATGCAGAGAGGTGGTGCGTAAAGGTCGCTAGGTTCCAAGGCGCGCTCGTGGTCGGCAAGCACAGGCGCAACAGGCACGGCGGTTACTCGAGGTCTACAGGGACGGCGATATGCGGGCGGGTCTACCGTGAGCGCGCCGTTGGAAGTGAAGAGGTTGTTGGTGGGGAGGAGACGGGTCGGTAAGTGTAGATGGGTTTGTCGCAAGCTGGAGACTGCGGCCGTTCACCTCGCCCGCCCACGACCGCGCGGGCTGCAGTGACGCGCAAAGGCTTGGCAGGCTTAGCCGAGGAAACCCCGACATCAGCATCAGCCTGAGAACCCATCGACTTTCGAGTGCGTAAACTAAAGTTTGGCGGGTCAACACTAGAAGAGCGAGTGCTGACGCTCAGCTCGAGTCATACGGCAAGAGCTTCAGAACGAGAATATCTGATTTTGGATCTCAGCTGTCAAGGAATGCGAAGAGGCACACATCACCGTCACTCATCAAATCTTCATCAGGCAATTCAATGTCTATGATCACTAGCCGGGCGTTGTAAATGTACGCCAACAGACTTCTGAACGTAAGTTAAAACATGTTCGCCATCAGACACCAGGTGATGGTCTGCTACAGCAAACACTTCTGTACTCAATGAACGCCGGCCCCCAGCCTTGATATCACCCCGCAGCAAACCGATTGTGATGGAACGCCATGTCAATGAATGCCGATGCCGTGGATAGATTATAGCCCCTGCGTCTGCTTCGGTCTCTTCGTCTCCCGCGCGCTCTCCGTGTCTTCTTGCGCTCGTCTACTATGTTCCTCGTGTCTCGTTTCTCTTGCGGCTCTCCTCTTTCGTCGTTTTTCCCTTTCGAGGGCGGCACGAGCCTCTGGTGTTGTGAAGTCATCCGGCAATGAAAATTCCTCCTCGACAAGCTCTGGAATTGGATGGCCAAAGGCTGTGATGTTGCGCCCGTGTCTTTGCTGGCCAAGAGCGGCGGCCCGCAAGTGTGGCTTCGAATAAAAGGAAATAAAGGGTCTTTCGGGAGACGGTTCCCTAAATATCCATTTTTGTGGCGGTGCTAGAGGTGGCTTCGGCTTGCTGGCACTCGAACCGCTTGCAGATATAGCCTCCTGTTGCAACTGTCGCGCAGCGCCATCTTCGTCGCTCAAGTCTGGTGCGTCTTCGTCTTCGGCCTCGTCATCTTCGTCCCTGGCCTGCTGGGCCTGTTCCTTCTCCACCCTCAACCTCTTTTCTTCTTCCTTCCAGACCCGAAACTTGTCCACGAGGGCCCTGACCTCGGCGATGAAGTAGTCGCGTTTGGGCTCGTATTCCTTCTTCTCGGAATCTGTGATACCAGTGACGCCCATGACTTTGAGCCAGTCATGACCGAGAAGTCCGTCGAGCAGTCGCTCCAACTGCACCTTTTCATGCATTGCCCTCTCTTTTTCTATGTTTCGGAGTTGCTTCTCCTTTCGCTCAGCCCGACGGTGTGCCTTGAAGAAGACATCATCACCGAGGGGATCGCTTGTTATGTGGTGAGGTGTATGCCGGACAATTGTGGAAAAGTCGACAGATTGTATGCCGCTGTTGACCTGAGCAACGGGCCTATGGCCGTTGAGTGTCCGGCGTTCGGTGGTGATAGATGTGGTGTTGAGGTGGGGCGAGCGACGCTTTGCGGTCGGAGAGGATTGTCTCGTTGAGGATTGGATTGTGTAGTTGTCGTTCAGTGGCTCGTCTATGATGTGAATTTGCGCGTCGAGGTCGAGAAAATCTGGTCCACGTCAGCGGCGCCATGAGCAACAACAACAACAACAACAACAACAACATCATCATCTTACTACTCCCTTGAAAGACGTACCTGGCTTCCTCTCTGTCCCCGAGATAACCTCGTCATAGTTGGGAAAGTATGTTGCCAGGTCACTCTTGAGACGTGAACCGCCGTCATGGCTCCTCAGCGACCGCTTGTCCTTAAGTTGAGCGCTGGCAGGCCCAGGCGTGGGCAGGACGCGCGGGTCAGGCTTGGGGGTGGCGATATTCGGAGGGATTTGGGCTTGGGCGACATAGAGCGAGGATTGCACGCCGTTTGTAGCTTGTGGCAGGGCGCCAAGGGTTTGTGTGACTGTGACTTCATTCGGAGGTCTCGGGTGATCAGAGTTGGCGATATTGGGGGGGTGCTTTCTTCGCGACGAGCCTTGATTGCTCGTTGTCGAGCCGGGGTCGAGCAGCGGGTTCAGCTCCGAATCGTGGAGTGAGGGCGATGGATCGTCGGCGAGGGGTACGGTCGGAGCGCTGACGGTTGGTGATGGCGATGGCGATGGTGATGGCGATGGTGACGGTGATGGCGATGGCGACGGCGATTGCGATGGCGATGGCGATGGCGATGGCGCGTCTTTGTGGGCAGCAGACGCGGCTGCCGCGGTGATGGATGATGGGTGGTGGTGAGTCTTGTTTGACCTGGCGGTCGCGGTATTTTTAGGACCTCGACGTGTAAAGCGCCCACCTGAGGAGCGGTTCAATGGTCGCGAGGAGCTGACCATTGTTCACTTGGCTCCTCAAGGTCATCTTTTTGTTGCCTTTATCTCGGGGATTCCGTTCTTGATGGACGTTGGAGAAGCTTGCGAGCTCGGGCGTACCGCGATCGTGTTAGGGGACCCTCCTTCTGAGTTTGGTCGTGGCTGTAGGCGAAGGGAAAGCCTTCTGCGTGTCGCAAGGGCTAGCAGCATCGTTCACTTTGTTCACTTTGCAGTAGCATGCATAATTACGACAGATCAAGCCAGAGAGAAGACTTTGCTTAGCTGTCTGCCCTCGGGTTCGTCCAGCTGCCCTCGAGGTTGGAGCGTCTGACCGAGGTTCGAGGGCATGCAAGAACGCGAAAGCCCCAAAATCTTGATCCAACATGTACATTTCTCAACCAGATTGACCAATGGGGAGAATAATTGAGATTGCTACCTGTGCAGTTTGTTTTTCCCTCGACCGCAGTCAGTTGTGAGCCCGTCGGTTGGTTACTCCGCCCATGGAACTCTGCGCCCAAGGAATTTAACCAGCAGCATTTGGCTGCTTGAATATCATCGTAGGTTTTGCTCCCATGTTTCCTGCAAGCCAGAGCAGCTCAGCTCCGGACGGATTTGATCGCTTCGTTGGAGGAATGATGCACGTCAAGACCATCCAACACGGTCCACTAGCCCATCAGGTACCTGCGCCGCGACCATTACAGATGAGCCATAAGGTCCTTGTGACCATTGGCTGGGCATGCAATAGGGACGAAAGCGCATGTTGCTATGAAAAAAGAAACTCCTTGAGAACGGGAGATGCTGAAAACTCGGGGTTCAACAAGACGCAACTGCGAGACATCAGGAGGCTGGTCTGTGGTGCAGCAAAACACCAAGCGACTTACTTGAGAAAGTAAGAAAGACCGGCTTTTCGTCTCTCTAGGAACCGTGGGCGGAACCTTGCTGCGCAGCGTTGGTTAGTTTGAGGGCGTGTTGAAACCGCAGAGGCTGTGGGCATGCTGCCGTACAAACGAAGCTCTTGGGCGGAAGCTCGGGCAGAGCAGCCTCAGCATGGGAGAACGTCCGCGCTAGACGCTGCCGCAAATGGTCAAACTCGGAGTAGCTATGTCCCTTCAGACTATGTTCTGACCCAAATCGGGATGAGAGGCGGCGTACCGTTTCCTTATCTTCATAGGGCCGCCCTGTCACGACATCAGCAACCGTGCATGGCCAACTGAATTGCTCCACTATCCAAAAGACGTACATTCAGCGTTTGGACGGTGCAGTTCCAAACGACATAGTCGCCCATGCCCGGCACATTGCCGCTGACGATGACGTAGTCGTCTATCGAAACAGACCGTGCCCACAGAGCTCTGCTTTGGACAGAGTTTTCGACGGTATGGTCCTCGAGCCGGATTGGATCCGGGCTGTCGTGCTCAGAGGAAGCATGGCTTGCGACAGAGGCGGCGCGTTTGCGACTCTGCCAGTAAGGCGGGACTAGGTCTTGGGGTTGGGCGGCATCCGGGGTCGAGTTGTAGCCGTCAGGCGTGGAGTGGCCGGGAGTGACATCCATCCATCTAGCCTGCTCCTGGGGACCAGGGGTAGGAGTAGGGGATGCCTATCAGATCCAGAGAACGGGCAAGGGGGTGTGAGGAGACTGGGGCGAACAGCGGCAGCCTGATGGCATGCAAATGGATGAAGTGCATTATTGCTGGGGTAGGAGTAGGCAGATGGGGAAAACAACCTAAATGCACAGGCACACGTGATCCACCCCGTTCGTTTTCTTCCTCACTTCGGGTTTTGCAGTGGCTGCCGATGACATGCAGCAGTGCGCCAGCGGCCGCAAGGCTGTCCGAGCAACTTGAAGCTACAGTTTATGCTTATTCCCCGCCCGAAGAGCAATGAAGGCCTCTAGGTTGTTGCCGCGGCGGTCAGACCCGTCCGTCTCGCCCAGACGCAGTCAATACTGTTCTTCACTGCTGCATTGTCGCGGCGGCAGACATACTCCCCTTTGGTCCAGTGGCGGCTATTGTGTCCGTTGCTGCTTTGGGACACATGCACCTCCTAGGTTCCCTTCCCCATTACGAGCAGTGCGTGACATTCACCTCCAGGGTTTAGGGTTATCTGGTCCCTTAGGTCTCGCCATCCAATCGAGCATGGATGCGGGGTTATGCTTCCTGGTCGCTTGCCTGCATCGGCCCACAGCGAACACGATAGAGGCCATGGTGTTGAGATCAGCCGCACTCAGTTTTCACGCCACCGACCCAGCGCGGCAACATGGGCGCTCGCCACCAGCGCCGGGGGCAGCCATGGAACACTGAATACGCCATTCGGTATCGGTAGTCCTGGTTCAAGAGGACCACATGACAGCAACGGCTCTTTGGGCGGATATGGATGTTGCAGTCTGGAGGAGGAGGCGAGGAGGCGAGGAGGCTGGTCCTGGCGGCTGGCGTTGCTGGAGCTGGCGGAGACCCTTTGCCTAGCCGCATGCACGACGCCGAACATCACTGTATGCATCGTGTACTACCAGTTCGACGCCCAGATGGCTCAGCAGCCGCATGTCTGAAGAGCACCATTGGAGCCCAGCCATTGGCCGCCGACCCAGGGTGGCCATCTTGGGCAATGGTGCAGCATCCTGCCGAGTGCCCGGTGCTTGCGGAGTCGACTTTCGATAAGACCAATGACATTGGTGGCATGAATCCTCTAAGCTCCAGTTCTAGGAGTAGGAGTAGCACGCTCGAGAGTAGCTCATCGCCCATCTATCTCGTGCTTCGGGCACTGGCCTCCCTCTTCCTGCGCCCTTTCTTTAAATCCCTCGAACCCTCCATCCGCCGCCTTCATCAAGGGCCGTTGGCGCTCCATTCCATCATTCCAAGCAAACGACCTGCTCCTTCCCATCTCTCCGTGTCTCTTCAATCCTTTCCTGTCCTGCTCACCATCTCATCCATCCAGGTAAACAATTTCATCCATCCCCCCTGCTCGCACACGTCCCTGCACAACACAACATGCATTCCTGGAGCCCACAACATTCCTGCAAGAGCCATCAAAAACTCGAGCTGACATATTTTTCTCAGACCAGAGAGTAACGACCTCATAAATCTGCCACGATGCGTTTCTTTTCGACTCTTGCTCTGGTTGCGGCCTGCTCGCGCATCTCCTCCACCCAGCAAATCGATCCCGACTCTATCTCTTCTTCGACTCGCGGTAAGTCGATATGAGTCTTCTCTGCATCCGCTTGGAAACTGACAGTTGCAAGCCCAATGGTGTGTTTCGCAGAAATCCCAGTGCCCTCTCATCTGCCTGCAAGTCTATGAGAACACGACGACCGGCTCCGACCCTGAGCAGAACGACTGCGACCCGGTAAGACCAGAAGTATCTCCACATTTTGACAAGAATTGGTCTGACACTTTGGGACCAGGACACCCTCGAATACTCTTGCGTTTGTGCCAACGGCGCCTCGCCAAACGTGACCGAGTACAGTCTGACAATTCCCTACTTCGAGTGCACCGAATACAACAACCAGTGCGTGGCCAATTGCGCAAGTGGCGACAACCAGTGCGCCAGCGACTGCCGCGTGAAGCACCCCTGCGGCGCGCAGAGCCCCAAGCGCTACAACATCACAACCACTACGAGCTCTGCCGTGGCCAGCGCCACTGCGTCCTCCACCAGCGGCTCAAACTACGGCAGCTTCGATTCCCAGGCCAATGGCAAGAGCGCTGGTGCCCTGGCCGTCGACTTTGGCGCCAGCTACGGCTTGGCCGTCATGGTCGCTGGCCTGTTTGGCGGCTTTGCGCTCGTGCTATGAGCCATGACGCGTGACTTGGGCTTCATATTATTTGTCCAGAAGCGTTGCAGCGTTCTGGAGCAGGGCGTTACGGCATCAGGACCTTTTGTTTTTCTTCTCTCTTCCGGACTCTTTCTCACTCACTCTCTCAGTACATGACGAGTTCCAAGCATGAAAGAAGGCATATTGTACGATGGAAATTCGGCTGGCTATAGCCATGACTCTTGCGCACAACTAATTGAAAGTGAGGGGGGTGAATTGGCAAAACAATGAATGATCAAAAGGACCATCTCTAGCGGCAGGATGGACTAGGACTCGACTAGGTCCTGAATAAAAAGCAACCGGCTGCTCGACCAAGCCAAAACTGGGTCCAATTTTTGTGACAACCCCCAAACTCCTAGGATTTTGACGTGGACGAAAAACGCGGCTCCCCTCGCGATGCGTTTCCCATTCTCTTGATAGCTACAGTGCCGTGGAACAAAGGGCTGCAACGGGCATGGAAGCTAGAGAGTTGGCCGGCCGATTTTCCCCGTCCGCCACACGTGTCAGCCGTCAAACAACCCGCACCGCCGCTGGCTGCGCTGCGGCTCGTATGCGGTCCGTCCCACCGACAACAACACCATGGGCGACGGGCAATCACACCCATAGGCCATCACCGCACCATGCTGCGTCACCCGAGGGACGGATACACCAACGACGTCTTGCGGCCACTACAGCGCGCCGTTCATCCTTCCCGTCTGTTGGGTGGGCGCGCGCCATATGTACAAGTGCAATACGGTGCGTACGTATGCATGTACAATACACAACCCCATCCTCACAAAAATCGCCGAATCGTCTGTCGTCTGTTGTCTGTTGTCTGTTGTCTGTTGTCTGTTGTCTGTTGTCTGTTGTCTGTTGTCTGTTGTCTGTGTCTGCTGTCTGCTGTCTGCTGTCTGCTGTCTGTTTTCTTGATGCATCACCACAAGGCGTTCGCATGGATGTCGTCCTTTGCCGAGGGCGGCGGCGGTGGTCGCGTGGTAGGAGGGCGCTCTTCGTGGTTACCTACGCGCATGTCATGCAGTCTGCAGTCAGTCTTATCAATAGAACGACTACCTAGACGCCTGCCTGCCTGTCTGCCCGCTACCTGTCAAGGTTCTTCATGTGTGGCGGATAATTTTGTCTCATGCCCGTATCCATCGGAAGGAAGAGGAACCCCCCGAGTGGAGGTCTGTCGTGGCGTCGCGGTCTTCCCTCCATCTTTTCCTTTCTGTGCACCTGTTGGCTGGTCGGTCGCGATGAAGAGGATCGGGTGGGTTGATCGTTGCGTCGAATCATGCGTGGAGTTGGCTTCTTCAAAATACCTACCTTCCTACCACTCTCCGCATCCGTCCGCATGGCTTACTTTGCCTACCCAGGTAGGACTTTGATGTCGAGGCTACGTCCTCATGGCAATGCACGAGCAAGGCGCTGCTTTGCCTTGTCTGAATCTCGAGCTCTGTCGCCGGTTCTCACTGCTTGTCATCCCTTGTCTCGCTTTCTCTCTTTTTATCTCTTCTTCTCGTCTCCTTTGGTCTGCCCTTCAAAAAGAGCCGGCCGTCGATGGTGCATACGGGGGCTTTGTGCGGCCAAGAATGTACTCGTACAACACACCTACGGACCCATTTTTTCGCCTCCACTGACCTTGCGACCTTTCATCCTTCCTTTCCGCCTCTCCTCCATTGGTCCTCTCTCCTTCTCTCCCTCCCTCTCTCACGCTCGCCCTCCCTCCGCTTTTCCCTTTCCAACCAACCCACTGACCATCAAGCTCTCCTTCCCTCTACTCTCCTCTCCCCCACCAAGAAGCCGACGCGCAACCATGTGTGCAGTCAAACTAGCATCCACGATCCCCCGCCATGCCACCCGCGATTCCAAGCCCCCATCCGCCTGCGTATCTGCTTTTTACAAATGTCTTCCTCTTTCCTCGGTCTTCCTCTACTTTCCTCTCCCCATCGTCTGACGCACTGCACCGAGCCGTGGGACAGATGGTTGGAATAATGTATTCATGCGCAGTACGCATGTCGTCCGTCTCTGCTCCCTCCCTCCTCCACGTTGGGCAAGACCGAGTCGGTGCGAACGGACCTGCCGCTCCGCTCTTGCTTAGCGGAGAATACCCCCGCCCCGTTCCTTCAAGGTAGCCAAGGTAAGTGGACATGTAGCTAGACGCCGTCATTTAGTCTCGGTTCTGCAACCATGTCGTTTCGATCCGTTGGTCTGCCGGTTGTCGACGGCCCTCTTGGGCGATTGACTCGCGGACGTTGCATCATAGCGTGGTTGGAGGGGCCATTCTTTCTCCTCGTCTTTTCCTGTTCTCCTTTTCTCTGTCTGAAGACAGGATCTGCTCGTTTGATCCTGGCCAAAGGGCGTCTGGCCTGCGCCCAACTTCTCCATCATGCTAGTTGCACATGGTCTTCCGATGGTTCGTCACTTTCAACTCTGAGAAATGGTAGGGCGGCTTGAGGCTTCCAAAGCGCATTCGAATCATCCACGCGGAGGCTGAGAAGCCAGGACTGTCAAGCAGCAGGATCATGCTATGCCAAACTCGATTGCGACAAGGGTATATCTTGAACTCCAAACACCAGACAAATCCCAAAAC
>JAIFKG010001675.1:0-15185 GCA_020351975.1 Phyllosticta ampelicida
CCTCGCCCCACCACGTCCCCCACTCGCACCACTCCCACGCCCACGCCCACCACGCCTCTCACCACCCGTACGCTGTTTCCCCGCCCGAGACCGCCGGCTCAGTGACGACCGGAGGGCCGCCGTCGTACGACCCGACGGCTACGGGAGCGTCAAGCAGCTACGCGGGCTCCGAGTACGAAGCCGGCGGGCCCATTGGCATTGGCGGTGGCGGCGGTGGTGGAGCTGGTGGAAGCAGTGCCGCGCGTGAAACTGCCAGTGTCGACTTGCTCGACTACATGGGTGAGCGTTTGAACGGCGCTTTCGACGTCTTGGGCCTCGAGCGTAGCGTCCAGATGCAGTGCCAAACGTGAGTAACTTCTTTTTTCCCCCCCTTCCTCTCTCTCTCTCTCTCTCTCTCTCTCTCTTTCTCTTTCCAACTTGCCTGCTAGCCGCCATGGTAGTCGGGATTCAAATGGTCGCGGAGGCACACGTTTCGACTTGAAGGCTTCTACTCGATGGCAATTGTTGACTGACTATTTGGCACAGGTCAGGCGAGCTCAACGCCAAAACGCGCGAACTTCTGCACCTGCAGGCGCTCGCGCGGCAGCGGCTGTCAGCCACAAGCCGCAGCTTCGCCGACGGCATGAAGGCGGCCAAGGAGGTGCAACGCGATCTCGAGTGGACGCAAAAGCGCGTCTCGTAAGTCTTCCCTGAAAAGAAAAAAAAAATGGACAGGCTGCAGACTGGAGGGGAAGACGGCCAAGCTGACGAACATTTCCTAGATCAATCAATCAGCGCGCCGCTCGCAAGTACCCGACCGAGTACAAGATGGCGAGCGAGCGGTACCCGGCGCCTGTCGATTGCTAGACCGGTGGAAGTTTCTGCACGCGAATTCGTGTCCAGCGCAGCGTCAGAGCGGCGGACGCTGCGCTGCTGATTCTTTCTCGACAACCGAAATCCCGAATGACGACTCACTTCGAAATGCATCATCGGGCGAGTGGAAATCGCCGAGTTTTCCAAACCCACGAAAAACATCGAAATGAATCGAAAGAAGAAGAAGAAAAAAAAAAAAACCAGGCCAATGGCTCGAGCCATGACGGAAGATGAAGAAAGACGAAGAAGTTGTATAGAAATAGGGCGCCGGCAACACGAGCCTAGCAGCGCATGCCAGCCACCACATCCATTTTCTCCTCCCAATTTCTCGCGCGCCCACCAACCACCCCCCAGCGAACTTTCTCTCTGCAGCATCCGCAACAATTTTTGCCCCTTTTCTCTCTCTGTCCCTCTTCCAAATCATAATCCTCAACCACTTATCGGCGGGTAATCCGACCCAATGACGACTCAACAACGAACAACGTCAGAGAAAACGCCCGCCGCACCTGCCATAGGGCTGAGGACACAGCCAAACCGTGCTGGGGCGCAATCTATGCACCTACCTTGCGAATCTCGCATCCTGGCGCCCATCACTCCTCACCGCACATCGCCCTGTCTTTCTTTGCTTTTTGCTCCTCTTTTTTTTTTTTCCCCTCCCCCTGCTCGACACATGCAGGGCAAGCTTGGACATGGAACCCCCAGTCTGTCTCCGCTTCCTTCACACGGCACGGGCCCATAGGGCTGCGGCTGCGGCTGCGGCTGCGGCTGCGGCTGCGGCTGAAGATGATCATGTCGGTGAATTTGATTTGGGTGCCGCCGTCTGTCCGTCTGTGGAGGCGTTTTGCTTTTTCCCGGCCTTGGTGTCTCAGCCAGCCGGGGTGCTTGATCCTATATGAACGTCCGACTGCTAGGCCTTTGCACCGATAGGCCAGCTGGGTAGACAGCCAGCCAGAGAGCACGAGACGAGCATGAGGCGAGCTGCGGGAGGAGCTTGATTAACTTCTGTGGCGCGGCGAACTACTTGGCTGGCCGCTGCCCCAAGTCTACATACATCCACCCGCACAGCCTTGCCACGCACGCATCTTCAATCGCCGCGTCGCCTCGCATCGCATCGCGCCGCCTCGCGGCTCGGTCCGTCCGCCAATGCTTACAGGCGCCTGCCTTTGCCGAATCTCGCACATGTGGGGGCGGACACAACGAAACCCCCCTCCCCCTATAGTACGTGCAGATGGCATGGCATGACGTGCCTGCGAGTCTTTTTCGCTCTCTCGATCCAACCCGGCCCGCTTTTAGTCTGCATCATTTCAGATGCAGGGAAAACGTCCGTCAGGCCACCCCCAGCCGCAAAGCCATATGCACCAGGAGCAGCCAGGGAAGGGTGCGTGTGGAGGGGGTCCACATGGCCTACCCACGTGGCTGACGGCAACGGCAGACCGGGGGATGGCCGCAACCGAGCGAGGAGCGAGGAATGAGCCGCCCGACTGGTTTCTGCAGACTCGACGAGACGCTGCGGCGGGACAAGCCAGGGACAAGCTCCAAGCAGGTGCAGGCCAGGAGCGAGGTGATGAGCTCCACAGCCGATCGAGCAAAGGGCTAAAACTGCCAAATGGCATGGGGGGCTCGGATCGATCCAGGATGGTGGGGACGTGGTAGCCAGGGGCGCTGCGGTTGGCGGATGCGTTCTTTCGTTGCCCTCCCAGCTCGCGCCAGGGGGAAAGGAAGCGCTGTTGACTGTTGGCTCAGTAATGCCCCTGCTTTCAGTTTTCCGGCCTGGGTGGGCATCGTATGTTGTCTTCTTCAGCAGGTGCTGTGTGTAGATGTTGCGAAATTCCTATCCAAGTCTCCACTTTGGGATTTGCGGTGGCTTGCTTTTCATATAAAACCGGATGAAGGCATTTTTCACTTGGCGCTAGAAATTCCGAGGGGCGGTCTAGTTGAACATTACTTCTTCTTTCCAATCCCACTATCAGGAAGAGTCACGGACTCCAATGCCCTCATCTCTATGCAATTTCAGCGACGCGCATATCCGAGAAAGACATCGTCGCTGAAAGTAGGGCGACGCAGGCTCCCGAGTGGGCAGGTCGCTGCGTTGGCGAGTGGGGCTTTAGTCTCCGTAGCCCGGCTACGCCATGCCATGTCATGCTGGGTTCGCCCCATGCCTGCCGCGTCTGATGCGGAGCATGACCCCGGTCCAGATTCTGTCTGCTAGTCCGGGGTTGGAGCCGTCATGCGTGTGCCATGCGTCAAAATCGTGCAGCAGGAGGGCCCGTGACTGTGACCTCGAGTCCGTGCCGTAGGAGTGGCTCAGTGCTGAGCTTGTTGGTGTGGAGGCGTGCTTTTGTTTGTTGGTGGTTGGGCAAGTGGACGACGGAGCCTTCCATTATCAATGGTGGTAAGTGTCTGGCGACCGTGTTCCTACAGAATGTAAAACAGGCCTAATCCTACAATATTTGGGCTTTCGCAAACCAACCGTTGTCTTGGTGCGCGTTTGGGGCAAGAAAATGTCAAAAGAACAGAGACATAAGAAGTAAGGAAGATTGAGCACTGAAGAAGCAAAGCAGACTCTTGCCACATACAGGAATATTGCTTCAAGACGGGTCGGTCTCATTCTGGGATCCGAGGGAAACATGTAGGGGCCTTAAGCATGGTGGCTTGCTTTGCTTTATCATTGGTGTGCTTTGGCTTTTTGAAATTGCGGTGGATGCACTTTATGCTTATGGCGTATAAGCAATGGAGCTTCTGGATGTTGGTGCACCTATGGAGGACGTTGGGCCTGGACACGGTAACATGCCTGTGAGTAGCCTGGCTGCCAGTGATGGTCTTTGGTGCTGTAGCGTCTTTGTGGGTTTATCTTTTCGTTGATTGGCGTGAAGCCTCAATTATTTTTCAAGATGTGCCCAAGGATCTTCGATGAAGCTTGGCAAGAAATAAGCAATGTCGCCGTTTTCATTCCTAATGCCGTTCCTGAATGCTTGAAGGTCGGGTCCGATATTCGTAGAAACACTTTGTGCGTCAAACGCCTCGGACAGGGAAGCAGTTGGGCCACCAGCTTCGGTTGAGTAAGGAGGAGTGTTGGAACATGCGGTCGGGGGCTTTTCTGGAAGCCCTTTGCCGCGAGCAAGAAAAGCAGCGAGCCCAGTTGGGATAGTCTCTTTCTTCTTTTTGGAGCTCTTTGCAGGGGTACTGCTCTGAATTTCAACAACTTGTTCGCTTTGGCGTGGCAAGTCTGGTTGTAGATTAGCCCCTGGAGGAACTATGTAGAAGAAGTCTTCAAAGAGTTTCCACTTTTGGCTTCTCAAAGAGGTGGTTCTTTGACCGGTGAAGTTACCTTCTGGAGACGGTGTCGTGGCCTTGACGTCAGATTGAGCGGTGACAGTCTCAGTATGCCTGGATTCAGTGGGGACGTCAGACGTGTAAGCGGTTGTACTAGGGTCCACTTCGTGGTGTTCGGCTCTTCTTTTACGTGGACCAAGGTCTGTCATGTCGGCACCTGAAGTCATGTTGGTGAAACAGCTTGGCTTGCGGTTCTCTGAAATACCTTGGACAGCAGACTCATCAAGGTCGGCCTGGCGTTTCCGGGGACCAAGCTCAACACGGTTGGCGTCTGTCCCAAAGTCTGTAGGGCGGGAATGCTTTGGACGCCAGTTCTCCGTCACGGCCTCTCCACGTCCAAACTTTGACGGGCCCTTGGATGACCCAAAGGAAGCAAAGCCCATGGCTGCAGCGATTTCGGGATCAACTTCCATACCGACAGTCTTGTCGTCCATGCTGGCCAATCAGACGCGCCGAGCCAAGTCGAGAAGGATGTGTGTGGGGTTGCAACGGTGAGGAATATGCCAATGGCGGAGCGGCCTGAGACGACGCGCACTCGACTCGATGCCGGCGCGTCTGTCACGGACAAATGAAGCAGCAGAAGCGGGTGGTAGAGGCGGAAAGCTTGTTGTTTTGTTTTGTATTTTGGGTGACAGGGCCGACCAACTTGATCGTTGTTCTTCTCCGCCGCGCATCAGACCCGACGCAACGAAGGCGGAACGTGGTCCAAGCTCCTGCATCAGCTGCACAGTGCAGCTGGATCTCATCCTGGCCCAGGCCAGCTGCCCAGCGGCCCAGCGTCACATCACGCATATCGTCATTCAAGACGCTCCAATCCCTTTTGCGTCGTCTGTGGACCATGCAAAACCATCTCCTCCTCGTCCGCATGCCGTCCAAGGCGACATGAACGGAAAGTCGAGACCTTTGAACTCTCGCCGCTGGCAACGGCCTACTGTAAATGCCTCCATCCTTACTGTGTCCAACCCACGCAGCTCGGACTGACACCTTCGAATAGATTCGACAAGCCACCTTTATCCTACCCAGCACCGGAGAGCGTGTTCGACGGGCCTTCACCCTTCGATCTCCTCCTGCAGTGGAAGACGACGATGAACGAGCCCCATTGCTTGGAAACAACGCCTCTGCCACAATCCCTCTGAAACAAAACTGGGCTGTACAACGAGTCAGACATGTCTTGCAAAAGGTTTACGAGTTCCTCACCTCCATGGTGGCCGTAGAACTGCTGAAATGCTCTATTGCATACCTATTGGGGTCCATGGCGACTTTTGTGCCCCCTATATCCGCCTTCCTTGGGAACAATGATGGAAAACACGTGGTTGCGACCGTTACAGTGTATTTCCACCCTGCGAGATCGACTGGAAGCATGATAGAGGCAACCTACCTTGCCCTCATAGCCTTTGCTTATGCTACGGTCATTTCATTTGCCAGTATGGCCGTGTCCATCGCCTTTCGAAAGCTCAACCTGTTACAGCTCGGCCACGCAATCGTGCTGGTAGTCTTTCTTGGAGGTGGATTTGGGCTGATTGGATGGATCAAGCAGAGACTCGGCAACCCACTGGTCAACGTGGCTTGTTCGCTGACGTCCCTTGCTCTGATCACTGTGTTGACCAAAGAGGGTGCTGTTCAAGCCGGCCACTTCTCGTACAACAAAATCTTTCAAGTGCTGAAAATGGTCATTATGGGGATCATCGCCTCGTTCTGCGTCAATCTGGTCATTAGGCCGTATTCGGCCAGGAAATTACTGCGAGACAATCTCCGAAAAGGCACGGATTCTCTGGGTGACATGCTGACGATGATCACACGAAGTTTTTTGTCCGGGTCTGAAGAAGAGCTGAAGCAACCCGAGTACCAGGATGCCTCCAAAACTTACAAGACTGTATTCAACTCGATGAAGAAGAATCTGGGCGAAGCCAAGAATGAGCATTTCGTTTTGGGCACTGAAAAAGAGTATCGCATCGAGGCTCGGCTTGTCAAGTATGATTCTTACTCGCCAGATGAAAATTTTGAACTGACAAATCTAGATGCATGGAACGCCTTTCGCAGAACATCGGTGCTCTGCGTGGCGCCGCTCTCACCCAATTCACGCTGATCTCGAAACCTCCGAGCGCCGGCGCCAATACCCCTCTTGCCAGGGTAGACTCGTCCGATTTCCAGTTCACAGCATTGTTTTCGCCTCATCACAGTCAAACGGGACTGAATCATCTCGCCGCAATCGAAGAGCTTGGTGAGGAGAGTGGCAGTGATGGCAATGAGGGACACATGTCAAACTCTGGCGTCTCCTATCCTCCAAGCGGTGTTCACACAGCGGAGTCTTCGTCTGACATTTTTACAATGTTCATCTCGCATCTAGGACCTTCTATGAAATCGTTGGCATACACCCTGAAAGAAGTTCTCGACGAGCTTCCATTCGGCCCGCCTCCAGATTACAAGATCGCAGTCAACAAAAATTTCAGAGGCAGCCTCATTGAAGCCAATGACTTGTTCAAAAAGGCAAGAAGAGAGGCTTTGGCGGCCATCTATGCGAATCGGAGCCTCAACAAGAACAGACCGGTCGAGGTGCTTGCAGACTACGAAGAAGTTGCTGCCAGTTGCGGATACTTCAGCTCAGCTCTTCAGGATTTTGCCGAAGAAATGATTGTCTACCTAGACATCTTGGATGAACTGAAGACGAACCTCGAACAAAAGCCACGGAAGCGGTCCTGGAACTGGATGTTGTTCTGGCACAAAAGCAAGACAGATACTGCCGACATTGAGGAGTACAGACCTGGTCAGTCACCGTATTCATTTGAATGGGGTATTTTTGCTGATATCAAATCAGAAACTCCTGATATTCTCGAGCAAAACGAGACACAAGGTCTATCTCATGGCATGCCAGATCCTACAAGACGGCAACCCGATTTCAATCAAGTAGAAAAGGTACACCGCAAAGCCAGGTTAACATATCGCCTGTGGCAGTATTTTAGTTTCCTTCGGAGGGAGGACATCAAGTACGCTACCAAAGTTGGCGTAGGTGCTATGCTTTACGCGATGTGGTCTTACATCCCAGAGACTCGCCCTATCTATTCTCATTGGAGAGGCGAATGGGGTCTCGTATCGTACATGCTGGTCTGTTCGATGACCATTGGCGCTTCGAACACCACTGGGGTTCAACGTTTCGCCGGTACTTGTTTGGGCGCTTTGTTCGCAATCGTCGCGTGGACAGCCTCGCGTGGGAATGTCTACGCTCTTGCATTCTTCGGTTGGCTGGTCTGCCTCTATTGCTTCAACTTTATCGTTGCAAAGGGGAAAGGACCAATGGGTCGTTTCATCCTGCTCACATACAACCTTTCTTGTCTCTACGCATATACGCTGTCCGTGCGCGAGGCCTCAGGCGACGACGACGAAGGCGGCGAAACTCCAGCAATCGTTGAAATCGCCCTTCACCGTGTTGTTGCAGTGATCTCTGGCTGCATATGGGGCATAGTCATCACCCGAATCATTTGGCCCAATAGCGCACGCCAGAAAATCAAGGACGGCATCTGCATCTTGTGGCTCCGCATGGGCCTCATCTGGAAAAGAGATCCCCTCGCCATGTTAGTTGAGGGTGCTTCGAAATACTCCTACATGGACATCAGGGAATCCATTGAATTGCAGAGATTCTTGACCCACTTGGAGGCTTTGCGCAAGGCCGCAACCTCGGAGTTTGAGCTCGCAGGACCCTTCCCAAACAAGATTTACGGCAATTTGCTGAGCACCACCGGACGAATGCTGGATGCATTCCACGCTATGAACGTGTTGATTACAAAAGACCTCAAGGCGACGCCCGGCGAAAGAGAGTTGCTTCAATATACAAGGAATGAGCGCACACAGCTGAGCAGCCGCATCAGCCACTTGTTCTCAGGTACGTCGTCAATCATGTACATCGTCGTCTGGGATTCGAATCTGACTCCCTGCACCAGTCATGGCCTCATCCATGAAATTGGAATACCCACTCAACGACGCCTTGCCTAGCGTGGACCACACGCGTGACCGTCTACTAGCCAAGATCTTTGAGTTCAGGAAGAACGCCGCAGGTTCAGACAACAACATTGCGACAGACGAAGACTATGAGTTACTGTACGCATATGGTAAGTTTTCAACTTCTTCCCCTCCTTGATACTGCTATCGCAATCGAGGCTGACCTGTTGATTCCGTAGCGCTGGTCACCGGACAGCTCGCGCAGGACATTGCCAACCTCGGCCAAGACATTGAGCAACTGTACGGCGTCCTAAACGAGGATAACCTCAAGCTGCAGTAGTAGTGCGTGCACAGGACCAAAAGAACATTGGAAAAACAGACACATCATGGGGCAACAGGCAAACAAAACGAATAGCGAGCGAGCGGCACATTGGGCGTTTTCTTGTCGGCATCAGACGTCCGAGATGGGAATGAGTGGTGAGAGAGTACTGAACAAGAACCGGAAAATTTGCTACCCCTTCTACCAGCTTAACTTGGTTTTGTGACGAAACGACTGTATTCTCCCATGGCGTTTCCACTGCATGTCAGAGTAGCAAATGGGCGCGTTTGTCAAGATGAGTTTTGCACTGCGTCATCCTCCTAGTTTCGACCGCTTAGTCATCCTCGCAACCAAGTCCAAAGGCCATGCAAAATATCAATTTAAACGCTCTGGTATTTTGAGTTGGTGGCAGTGAGCGTGTGTCAAACTTTTCTCATGGTTTCCAATAATGTTCCTCCCTTTTCCCCTTTCAACGCAGAAAAAACCTTGTGAATCAAAATTTCATGGACGCTTTTGTGACTGATGAAAAGGACCCATGGACCGTATGACCATTGTTGTTCCCGCCCCTTGATGATTGGTTGCACCGCAACGCCGCAACTCCTTCCTACCGACAACGAAAGCGAGTGGAAAACTTAGACGAGCAGGACAGCGTTGACGCAGCCGTCGTTCTCGGGGCTAAAGCGGTATATGTTAGCAAATCAAAAGCTGTCTTCTTTTTGACACCCCTCCACGACATCTTCCGGCGGGGTGATTAGTGAAGAAGAAGATTGTTTGGCTTACTTGTTCGTCACCTGGGCATAACGAGCCCACGCAACCTTGCCAGTCGTGGTCGTCAAGCCCAACTCGCTGATGTTGACCTCGACGACGGTGCCACGGGTCAGAACGCCGAGCTGCGTGCTCAGCGGGTTTTGCGGGTTCTTCTTGACGCCGAGGATAGGCAGCTGCACCGTGACGCCGAGCTCCGGGTGCGTGACGTTTGCTTTTTTGTAGCGGAGCGCCATCGGCCTGCGTTCCGTGGTCAGTGGGC
This sequence comes from Phyllosticta ampelicida, assembly GCA_020351975.1. NCBI lineage: Eukaryota > Fungi > Ascomycota > Dothideomycetes > Botryosphaeriales > Phyllostictaceae > Phyllosticta > Phyllosticta ampelicida. The sequence continues at coordinate 9,465 of JAIFKG010001675.1, forward strand.
CCTCGTACAGCGTTTTCCGACGGGTTCCCGTGTCCCAAAGCTCACCTGATGAAGCGCTCAAATTTGACGGGCCGTCTGGTAAAGTCCGGGCCAACAAACGTCGGCTTCGTGATGACGCGCTTCCAGCCCTTCTTCTGCGTCTTCTTTCCCGTTTTGACGACGCTGAACATCTCCTCCTCGGAGATGCCGCGCACCTTGGGCAGGGGCACGCTGAAGCGCGCGGCCTTTTCATTGCGCTTCTGCTTGATGGCTGACGACAGGGCCTTGGCGTTGTTCTCGGTCGAGCGGTCGAGCAGGTACTGGGGCAGCGGCGTAGTCGACGGCTCGGCCGCATCGGTCGACTTGACGTTGCGCTCCTCGTGGGCCTTGATCGTCTTCTTCAGCTGGATCTTCTCCTTGCGCCGCTTCTCCTGGTAAAGCTTGGCCCGCAGGCCGCGCAGGTTCTGGGCATCCTTTGACGCCTTGTGACCTTCGCGCGCCGTCCGCTTGCGCTTGCGCTCATCGTAGTCAAGCCTCTTGCCATGCTGTTTCTGGAAACGCTCGATGTACTCGTTCTGAGGCATGGTTGGGGGTGGTTCGGTGGCGATGTCGGTTGGTAGTGTACGAGTTTGAACTTTTGGAGAAGTTGATGAATCTGCCTTGGCGGTGTGGCGGAGATGAGATAAGATAGGTTCACGGACCATGCCCCATTTAGTACTCCTTCCCGTCCACTTTTTGCTCTACGCCAACATCACTGGGAAATTCATCCATTGTGAAAATGTCGCTAATATCTTGTGCTTCTCTGTATATCTGAGATTAGATTGGTCTGTATTAAATGAGTCTTGTTGCGAGTCAGCGCTATACAGTAGCATACATAGTCATTAACAAAAGGGAACACTCCTTGTAAAGTATAGGTTGCATGGTCAATTTCAAAGGCCTGTTATACGAATCAATAGCGATCAGTTTCTTGGAGAATTGAAGTATGACCATTCAGCCTCTCGTTTGCCCAAAGGGGGTTATGAAAACGGCTGTCTCTCGTTTTACACAAAGCCTAGAGCCGTTCATACTTGCTGTCAACACGTGCAGAATTAGAGCTTTCTTGGCGATAATATTAGCGCTTCTACCACACTTTCACTGACGAGTGGATGCTTGTCAGAACATATCCGTTCTAGGCGAGCCTGATGTTCCAAAGATGAAGGAAAATCAGCGATGTAGTCTCTCTCCAATCTCCACAATCGAGCTGAAGCTCATGAGCATACGAACACTTGCGGCATGGGCACCGCCGAAGTTGACTGGGTGACCATCGAGCTCGATTTCAAATCAAGAGAAACTCACCGGCAAGATTCCCTGACAGCATGGCATAGTAATCTTTGACCGGGCCCCGGACGGCCTTTCGCAAGTATTCTGGGGTCCTCGAATCTGATGGTGGTGGAGAATCTAGAAACGGTGCCGTAGATTGATTTTGCGCCTTCTTGAGAGTCCCGAGCTTTGTCTAGTCAGCGGAAATGACCCGAAGCTCCCGGTTGCCCTCTGTTCTCCTGCGGCTCAATGTCGTCTGGTCAATAATGCAGAGAAAACCTGAACAGTACCCCATCCAAAACAAGCAGGAGCTCGGCAACTTGAGATGTCATGAAACAGGGCACCTGTTCTACATCCAGGGCACGCCCTCAGGGACCCTCATATGCGGCCTGACAGAAGGGCAACGAATATTGTGAAAAGCGTTTTCGCAACAGAGCGCCACTTCGTCCCTCGTTCACAATGCGGCCAAGGTAACGCGCGCTTATCGACGATGGCGGCACCTAGCAGACCCTGCACTTACAGGACGATCGTCATGGAGGAAGGCTCCGCGTTTCGGCACCCCTTCCAGTTGGCCGACTTCTAGACCCAAGAGGAGCACTGTTCTGCTTGAAAGGACGCGCAGCTCTCAAAGTCGAGGCCCAGCGAGTCATCAAAAACCAGGACCTACGATAGTAGAGTCGAAGGGTAGTGTGGCAACGCGGTGTCCCCGCGGTTCTTGACTGCTGTGTTGGCTCCTCAGCATTACGATCTTCTCTGTTGATTGCTAGCGTTTCCTTCAAGGAGGAACTTTAACCAAAATTGTTCACCGTCAGCACGACTCAGAAAGGAGCCCGAGCCTCCAAAGCTTTGACGTGTCCACGGCTCTTGATGCATTCAGTGAAGACGGGGAAGGTATACCGCAGCCGGCGCTGCTGCAAAGCTACTCAGTGGCATTCTCTTTCGCTACTTGTTGACATGAATCAGTGAAGGCTTTCGAGATGGGGAAACCAGAACTCGTTGTCAGTACACTAGAATATTGTCCCCTGGCCCTACCGGGTGTTTTATCACCCTTGCTGCGACTCGATGAAGACGTTGGAAGAGGCTGTCGACCCGCCGCACTGTCCTCATGACCACGTGGATGATTCGCAGTTTTGCTTCGGAGATTTTTAGGCGCTCTGGGGTCATGTAGGGAGCGAGCACTATGAAGGGCGGGGCATGATAGTTGCAGCTAGTCCTCTCCAGTCGTTGACGAGGTGCATCTCGATTTGGTCGTCCCATACCGAAGCTGTTTCATGGATCGATCTCCCCACGTGCCTGGACCGTAGCCCACGCTTTTAGGTTTCCGGTCTTCCAGTCGCAGTTGAAGTTCGCTTGCGGAGGCACACCCAAACAGTCGGCTTGCCCAGCTGTTGTTTCTCCTCGGTTGCCCCAAGATGGAGCAGATGCCGGAGTGGGTGGTCCTGGATGCCCGCGGACTTGACGCATTGAGTTGGTCCGCGCCGCAACAGCATGGTGCAAAGGTGATATGCAAAAGGTTTTTCGCGCACCGGCGACGCAGCGGTGAGGCAGTGAGACCACGTTGCAAAGAGGATGACGAGCCAACGGCTGTGACCGAAAGAGCGGACGCAGTTATTCATGTTATTTGGGGTACCATCAGCAGCCCCGATACTTGCAGATATCCGGGAATAGCGGTTGTTTTTCACCGAGATTTAAGAGACCAAAGCCACAACCCACCAAATGTGGATAAACTGATCATCGCATCGAGGATGAGCACCACCATCGCGGCGAAGCCGTGTGCCGTCGGTCCAAGGGATCGGGATAGATTGATCCTACTGCCTCAGATTGTTCGAGCCTTGTCGATGTCTTGTCCGAACGTGGTTGTCACAGCGACCAGCAGCACAAAAACATCCAGACGGCAGTCGGACTTTCAGCAGGGACCAAGTTCGAGTGGGACATGGTGCCGGCAGGGAACATCAGAGGCACAAACGATGAAGGACGAGCAGCGAAGAAACAAAAGGAGGACGAGACACCGAGGACGAAAGATTTGGTGGGTGTCAGGGAGCGGCGTGGATCGGGCAGTCAGCAGTCAAGCAGTCAGCAGTCAGCAGTCAGCAGCGGCGGCGGGCGGCGGGCGGTTCCTGCCTTAACCCTCTTCGTCCTCATCGCAACTTGTCTCTCTCTATAGCTGAGACGCCCTCCTCAACCTCCACGGTAGCTCTCATCCTCCGTCAACTCCGCTGCTCCACTCGACTGTCCGCTGCTGAAGTTGCCGAGAGTCGCTTTGTCTGTTGAGACCCGACAAGACCATGGTCGGAGGCCGGAGCTGGGCTACTTCTCACGTGCATCCGCGCGCACCCTGCCCGGCTTCCTAGGAGTAGTCTTGTTCCCGAAAATTGCACCGTTTGGCGTTGGCGCTGTGGGTCCGATCGATGGTGACCCAGCTTCCAGCTCCCAGCTTCCAGCTTCCAGCTTCCAGCGTCCAGTACCAGCCAGCCCGTTTCCGTGCGGAAGCGCGGCTCAAGCTACCGCCTGGGCGCCATGGCAAGCATCATCGCTGACATCGATTCAGACAAAACCTAACTCTTGCATGCAAGCCCGCTCGAACGTCGGGCCTGTACCCTGCAAAAACTAGCCGAACGACGGATGGTTGGCCTCGAATGCGCTGGTTGACGCTGTACTGTACGGATACCAGGAGACAAGATTGCAAATCGGCGCAGCACACGCTAACCTCAAGACGCAGCGGATTATTCTCTTGCCCCTGTTCGAGCATGGTTACCAACCACAGTGCTGGGATTCGAGAGTGGGAGAGAGCAACATGACAGCACATGGTAGGTCCATGAGGTGCAATGTGAAGGGGGAAAATTCAATCGAGGGGGTGCAAGAAAAACAAGATTGTCCACAGCAAGCCCAATTCATAACGCTTGAACATCTCCTCAAAGCAGACAAACAGGAGCAAAAGCAAAAGACATGAAAATTGGGGAAACTTGGCCATGACTTCATCGCTCGCGCCCCTTTCGCATCGCAACGCATAAACCCTTCCGGCAATCCTTTCGACACGGCGCCAGCAGTCCTGTCGGGTTGCTCACGACAACACCTCTGTTCATCTGCTGGCAGTGTGACTTTCACAGGTCCGAAACCGCTCATCATTGTCCAGTATGCCACAGTGGACACACAGGACATGGTGGACACGGGCCGGCAGGAATGCAGCAGGCCCCCTACTAGTCGGACTATGTCTACGGCACTGCTCACAGGAGTCTGTTCTCCACCATTGTCCCCGCTGTGGCAGGCCTCTTGTCGCTTGATCAAGCATTGCAAACGCCTCTACCTGACCCCTTTGTTGCCTCTGCCGTAACATCACTTGACCATGGGTTGCCGGTCCGCGCGTCGGAATTCCCCAGTAGAGGCTTAAAGAATTCACAGTGTTACGAAGGTGAAGAGGGAAAGGGGGCCGAGAATGGAGGTCGATGTAACTGCGGGGAATAGATGCACCACCTCGTTCTTCTTGGCCGATGCGAGGAACAAAGGCTTTTAGAAAGTACCGAGCTTTGTGGCAAAGCACACCTTCAACGCCAACGCCCTCGACAACCAACGTAATTCGCGCCGACGGACACCTGTGAGTTGCCAGGGAAGCGGCTCAGAACCGACGACAGCGAGCTGTCACGTCAGATCAGAGACACCAGGTTCATCTGCAAGGAAGGCAGGTTGATCCGGACCAACTGACCGAAGTGGCTAAGGGGAGATGAGCAAATACTCGAGACACACGTCAAAAGTCTACCAACCAACCGGAACGCCCACCCAAAAGTAGGTGCCGTTATACAGCTGTCTGACCAGTTGCGCTACTACGGAGGAGCAGCAGCAGCAGCTACATACCTAGTAGGCAGCCTACTTGAGCTTAGCTCGACGAGGCGCAGGCCGTCCGCCCTTCCGCCCGCCCTTCCGCCTAAGTTACTGCAGGCATGCATGGACAAGGAAGGTAATTTTGACGCAGCGTTCGCCCGTCGCCATATGCTCATCCATCATCCACTCGCCCATCCACGCATCCATTTAGCCAGTCATACACACACAGCTACCAGTCAGTCACTGACTTCGCAATTGTCCTGCCCACCACTCAACATCGTAGTAGCTTTACCCCTCCCCTCCCCCACCCTGCCTGCTCCTCGTATATACCCGAGCCGGGCGCAGACACGAGTAGGAAAAGGAAAATGAAAACGAGGATGTTTGGCGCTCTCCTCGCACCCGCTCATTCGCCCCCATGTCCAACGCAACGAAATTGACCCCCATCGGTTGTCGAGCGAGCTGGCTGAACTTTGATGCGGTGGCGATACGTGAGCGAGGTGGAGGAGCGAATTGCTGTTGCTTGGCACCCGCCGGTGAATGCAGTGGTCAAATGACTAGCTGGCAGAGCCGAATGATGGCACTGCTCTCTTCGAATGCGAAGTGAGTCAGTCGGATTAGATAGGGGGC
>JAIFKG010001676.1:0-11605 GCA_020351975.1 Phyllosticta ampelicida
GTTGGGTGCAAGTCGACAATGGTCAAAACTTCAATCGCCGCCAACATTTGGTTCTCCAGTTGGGCGACTTTGGACACCAACAAAAATTCGCTCAACAAGTGATCAACACCACCTTTGACTTTCAGGCCAGCAGGGTCCTCAGGACGTGCTCGAAATCTTGAAAACCACCCGGTGGAGCTTCCCGTTCCTTCGCTGGCTTGTCTGCCAAGTACCACCACGGTTGGAGATGGTTGGAGAGCGGTGGCCTGGCTCTGGCAATGTGCATCGTCACCTGGGCCCGGCCGAACATCCTCCCAACGTCCGCGAACAGATCAAGACCACCGGTGGCGCTCGTTGTTCTGTCGCAAGGTGGCGGATGAGGCCAATTGATTGGGAGAGAGAGATAGAGAGAGAGATAGAGAGAGAGATAGAGAGAGAGATAGAGAGAGAGATAGAGAGAGAGATAGAGAGAGAGAGAGAGATAGAGAGAAAGAGGGGCTACCGAAGATGCTGATCGCAGCCGACATCGAAGGCGGCGAATGACAACGAGCACGGGCGTTGTCACCAGCTGCCTCGAAGTCCTTGGCTCCAGGAAGGCAGACAATCGCACGCGCGAGGCCTTTGCAGGCACCGGCGACTCGGGATCGGTCGTCAGGAACTAGCATATCGGCGTCTGGACGTTTGGCGCGCACCGAGATGCAAGGGCTTCTCCTGGTCCTCTATGGAGGCTACTCCTCACGAGATTGAGGATGTGATGGGAGAGGAGATGGTCGACCCGACGCCTCTGGAGCGATGTATGTTGACGTCCCGTTTGTGAGAGACTAGGGCTTCCTGGTTGAAACCATGTCATACACGGCTGTATCTCCGCTGGAACACAATGGCAGCAGTCCGACTCAGAGATGGCAGTTACCTATAGGAGGCGTCTTTCAATGACTGGAAGCTCCGAAGCCAACGGTGAACAGGCGCTGCTCCAATAGTGCGATGCTTTTAAGAGATTGAGACAATTGGCGCATTGAAGTCTAGGACCTCAGATTCACAGATCCATCGAGTAGGAATTGTAAAACCTTACGGATTGGAAAAGAAACCTAGAAAATAAGTAGAGACTAAGAGAAAACTTGTACACGGTATCAAGATAGAAGCAGTCATCTACAACGGCGAATAGCGTGGCATCGCTTTATAATCAATCATGGACCAACCATCTTCGTCCGGCTGGCTCGCTCCTTCGAATCCACACGCACGACGTCTATCGCCACCACACAACCATGTCATTACCCTCCCTCACGAGCACCTGGCTTCAATCCGACTTGCGTTCGCCGCTCCCAGACCTGCCCTGCACGACTAATACGCTTGCCCTGACGCCGTCATCCCGCACAACCGTCTCAGCAAGCACGCCCAAGCAGCGCTGCGCCTCGGTATTAGCATTCTTCTTGGCGACGCCCTCATTGCCAAGAGCACCGCTGCTGCCGATGCTGCGTCCCGCAACGATTAGGTCGCCTGCGTTGCGCGCGTTGCGGCCCAGTTCGGAGCGCGCGCGTTCAATGGCCGAGCCGAGCGGCGACTCGGTAGTGACGGTTTCGAAGGCAACGCGGTCGGCCAGGTCGGCTGGGATGCTTTGGCAGAGTGATGCGAAGAAGCTAGCATCGCGTTCGGGGGCGGGGACGGACACGGTGGAGGTAAGGGCCTGCTTGCTCGCTGTCGGCGTAGAGGCGAGGTGCGGCGAGCTGACGCCCGAGTTTGTCAAGGGGGCGTCGAAGTAGCCCTCGGGAGCTTTGAAGTGGACGATTGTGGCCGTCACATCGGGGTGCTCGGCGAGTTGGAGGACGAGGCGCAGGGCGGCGCGGTCGTCGGAGCCGCCGAAGAAGGGTAGGAAGACATGATGGGAGCGCGATGCCAAGGGTGCGATCGTGGGATTCTTGTCTTGATTTGATCGGACGGAGTGGGCTGAAAGACGGCGCGCGAGTTTGCGGCGCTCGGAAGGTGCAGAGCCGCCAAAGCCGTTGTTGATGAAGACGGCGGCGTTGCAGGTCGAGTTGTTGAGGACGGTAGAGACAAAGGCGCTGTAGTTTTCAGCGGAGAGCTTGTGTTGGACCTGGTCGTCCGAGATGACAGCCAGCTCGGACATGTTGCCCGTCTCGCTCCAGGGGAGGATGATGAGGTCAGAGGCATTGTCTCCGGCCCTGGAGACCAAGACATCTGAGAAGGAACTCTCGGGGACCACGTCCACTTCACCGGAAATGGCCAGATTGTTGAGATAACCAAAGGTGCGGAAAGTGCTGACGACGGGATCGTGTTGGCCAAATTCGTCAGCCTCCGACACCTTCATAACCGTTGAAGTACGCTCAGTGAGCTCAAGAAGACGAACACCGTGCGCTTTGATTGGTCGTTGCGGAAGAGGAATCTCCTCGGCCTCGGAGACGGGCGCCAGTCTGAGGGGATGAACCTGCTTCTTGCCAAAGTTGGCTTGTCCGCCAAAGAGCGAGACGAACGGCAGAAGAGAAGACATGTTGTCGAGGCGGAGGTAAACCAGGATACGTTGAACCTTGGTCGCCTCGAGCTTCTCGATGGTCAGACTGTCAGTGCCATCATCCATGGCGCGAGACTGGACGGCAGCGCCAGTGTCCCAGTCAATCTCGCCGCGCTTCCAGGCTTCCAGCTTCTTCTGGTACCAGGGTGGATACAAAAACATGGTCAGGGGGGTCGTCATAAAGGTGGTAATCAGTGCCATGACAACAAAGATGGTAAACGTCCGCTGGCTCAGAATCTTTGCTTGCAGTCCAATGTTCTGTGAATGTTAGAAAACCGCGCACCCAGACCTTGAGGATGACTTACCAGCACAATCAACTCCACCAATCCCTTGCAACTCATCAGAGAGCCAATGGTCAGACTCTCTCTCCACACCAACCCGCAGGAGCGCGCAGCCAGTGCAGCACCCACGAACTTGCCGAAAAAGGCGACAGCAATGACGCCAATCACATAGCCCCAGGTGAGACCATTATCAAGTAGGCCCAAATTTGTGTTGAGCCCCGAGAGGGCAAAGTAAAGGGGCAAGAATAGCGCGCTGACGATATCCTCAATCTTTTCCGTGACCTTGATGGCGAAACCACCCTCGTGGGGGCAAATCAGCCCGATCATGAACGCGCCGAAAATGGGGTGGACTCCTATGATGCCGGTAAAGAACGCAGAGGTCAAGGTCAAAACCAAAGTGACGACAATGACGAATTCACTGGGACCATCCTGCAGAGAACGCGTTCGTCTGAGGAACCACATGAAGGCAGGGCGAACCGCATATGCGAGGAACAGGGAGTATCCAAGACACACGAGCAACACCCACAAGGCGGTGAGGCCGGAGCCAGCATTGACGAGAGCCACGCAAAGCGCGAGCAGAATCCAACCTGGGAACAGAGTTAGCCTGGATACCAGAGTGGTGTTGGGGGGTTGGCATTTTAGACGCACCAACGACGTCATTTCCGACTCCTGCCGAGAGCACAATGATACCGACCGGGGTCATGAGCAGTTTTAACTCTGTTAAGATTCTGCACAAAACGGGAAAGGCCTGGATGTCGATCAGATCAGCACGCCGCTCGCGTTAAAACGACCAGTTTTTGCAGCAGACATCAGGCACGTGTTCTTGGGCAGGGACAATGAAGGCGGAGTGAGTGTGTGGTCACTTACAGTAATCGCCATTGCGACACCAATGAAGAGCAAGAAGACGCCAAAGTCGACCGGCACGACGCCCTTTTCAGACCCAAAATCGTTGTAGAGGCCAACAGATATGCCGGCGCCGAGACCGAACGGCAGCGCCATGCCAGCCAGACCCACGCTCAGGGCAATCTTCCAATTGCTGACCAAGAAGCGCAAGTCGACTTCAAGACCGACGAGAAACAGGAAGAGGACCAAGCCAATGTTGGCGACCAGCGTCAGGTTTGGCATGGCGGCGGTGGGAAAGATTGTCTCGGTAAAGTGTGGGATTTGGCCCATGACTGAAGGCCCGAGCAGGATACCACCAATGACTTCAGCAATGACGCGCGGTTGGCGCAGCTTTGCCAGAGGCCAGTGGAGTGCGCGGCAGAAGAGAATAATGATGCCAGCCTAGAAACATGAAGTTAGTATGTGTTTTCCGTGTTGGGCCGCCATCGTGTTGTACAGACCTGGATGATGAAGATGATGATTGGGTCCTTTTTGTTATAGTGAGTGGGATTACCACCCTCGAGGATCCCGCCCTGGGGCGCGGCCCTGTTGCTCCCGGTGGCCGTGGCATTGGCGGCGGAGGTGGTGCTTGTTGACATTGTGGGGAAGCTGGAGAAGTAGTCGAGACGTGGGGAAAGAAGTGGCTCTCCAGCGGGTCCAATGTTGCGGGGAGAGAGCCTTATGTGGACATGTGGAGAAGGATAGAGGACTCAGAAGGCTCTATATGTATCGAGGGTCAAGACGAAGATGTTAGGAGTATGTCGAGGCGGGAAGCTTGGAGTCAGGCGGGGAGCATCTGACGGGCTGACAGGCGGAGGACGAAGCCCAGAGGCTCGGCGGGCATGAACAGGGTCGAGGCTTGGTCTGTTGGCTAAGTGGGATTGGCCATGGCTGACTCGCGCCGAACAAAGGCAAGCCACATTCGCGAGCATGGTGATGGAGTCGAACGAGGAGGAGGTGAGCGAGCAAAGTTGTGGAGGGCCCTTGAACCACGCGCACGCCGTTTGCATTCAGCGCGCCTCACGTTCCCGCTTGTTCGCCAATCACGGCCTCCCTCATAATTAACTCTATCCCTACTCCAAAACTTTACCCTCCGTCCACTGCTTCAAGGCCCTGTCTCCATCGCTGCACGTCTCAATTTCGATTGACAAAGTCTTTTGTCGTTTGAGCATCGCAAGTGTCCATCGACGGTGTCTTGGAAGCGTCGTTCACCGCTTGCTTTGTGCGTTATTATCATCATCATCCTCTTCATCATTACACCAGCGTCGGGAAATTCCTGCACCACACACACGCCTATCTCGATCCTCCATGGTCGAACCGAGTGGGTACCTATGAGTGCCCGCCGACGGCGTTGAAGCTAAACCTATGTACCGACCCGAATGGCCTTGGCGCATCCAGCCCAGGGAACCACACAAGCCCCTGTCCCATCGAGCGACACAAACGCATTCGCAGTGGAGGCCACGTCGATGAAGCCGAGAGGAATCAGGAATTTCCATATCGAAGAGCGACCCAGGGTCGTCCAAAATACCAACACCCGCGTACACCGCGCGGTTGATAAACTGCTTTCCTGCTTGCCAGAGCTGCTTGTGGGTGTAGGCAGGGGAGGTCCAAGTCACGTTTCCCACGCACTTGACCAAGCATCGAGCCATCTCTCAACCACAGAATCCTTCCCGTCTTCATCAGATGGTCTGCGCTTACCCCGCCAAGAACCGTGCTTCTTTGCCCCTCTGGTTTCTCTGTTCTCCACCATGTCAGCGTTCGCCAATCACGCCGCACCCGCCGCTTACATGTTCGAGAAAGTGCAATATGCACCTGTGCGTTGTGGGAGTATCTAGCGAGAAAAAGGACGACGAAAGAAAGAAGAAGAAGGAAAAGAAGAAGAGAAAAAGAAAGAAAGGGAGTCGAAGGAGGCCAAAGTCCATGGAATGACTGGCAAGCCAAATCCCATCTCCTGAAGAAAAAAAAAAAAATCCAGATCACCACTGGGCTAGCCCTACAAAGCTAACGCCCACGCTGCTGCCCCCTATCAACTTAGCGGGACACTAAGTGCGCGTCTCGTCTCGTCGCTGCCAGCCAAGCGGAGCTAGCTTCCAACCCTACACCCTCGCGCCACTTCACCATCACCCTCACACTTCTCAGACCACACCCACGCAACCCTCCGTTCCCGCTACTCTGCCTAGCTGGCAGGGCTAGGCGGCGGCGGGGCCCCGCTCTCCCAGGCAGAGTTGGGGACCGAATCAAGCTCGAAAGCGAGTTCCGCTCCGTACTCAAAGACGTCCTTCCACGTGACCCAATTCTTGCTCCAAACCTCCCCGTTGAGCGTCAGGCCTTGCACATACCACTTGCCCGCCTGCATCTGCTCGTCGTGGGCGACGTTGGTTGACACGTTCAGGAAGCGTCCGCCGCCCAGCGCTACGCTGACACTTGAGAACCACGGGCTGCCGAGCAGAAACGTCGTCTGCCCCGTCAACGGATACAGGCCCACCATGTTCCACAGAAGCCAGCTCTGCATGGCGCCTGCGTCCGAGTTTCCTGGTAGCGCAGATGGGCCTACGCCAAACGACTTTTGCGCAATAGCACGGATGCGCGCCACGGTGCGGTGCTGAACGCCCGCAAAGTTGTAGAGGTACGGCGTCGTGAATCCCGGCTCATTTGCGACGTTGTAGATGCCGCCGTCGAAGAACTTGTCGAGGCGCGCGGCAAAGGCGGCCGCCCCGCCGCTCAGCGATATCAGGTGCTCCGCGTCGTGGTGCGCGTTGAAGCTGTACGTCCACGCGTTGTCCTCGTAATACGCATCTGGCCAGTAGCACCCACCGCACGAATCGGGGTCTTGAGGGAGAAACGAGCCGCTTGCTGAGCGAGGGACCATGAAGCCCGACTCATTGAGCGAGGTGCTGTGCGCGAGCGGGTTCCAATGGTTGCGCCAGTTTCGGCTGCGGTTCAGGTACTCTGAAGGTGCGGGTAGGTGGCTGTCATTCATGCTTGCGAGCACTTGGTACACTGCGAAGTCGTTGACGCTGTATTCGACGGCCCGCGAGACGGCGCGAGAGTACTGTGGCGTAATGTAGCCGTATTGGAGCCAATCGGGCAGCGCGCCGCGGCCTTCTTTGGTGGATGAGGTGTCGGGCGCCGTCATGGGGTCGTACGACGGTGCGGGAACCGTCTCGGCGTCGGTCAGCATGGCGTCTGCGAATCAGTATGAGTTAAGAAGCTGGCACGTCTGCTTTTCCTTCACAACATACTAATACCATCGAACCAATCCACAGCTCCCCTAACACCTTTCACGTACGCATCCGCAAGCACATTATCCGCGTTTGACCCGCCCTGAACACGGCCATTGTAATTCGACGAACGCGCATCCGGAAGAAACCCGTCATGCCGCCAAATCTCAATGAAAGAGCGAATCTGCTCCTCGTAGGCCTCGGGCTGCAAAATGTGCATCAGCGGCGTCGTGCAGCGGAAGAGGTCCCACAGCGTGAACCAGTCGTCGTAGTACGGCTCCTCATCCCAACCTGGCATTTCACCCGTCCGATTTGATGGGAGGAGGTGCATCCCGTAGAGGCTCGAATACAGCTGCGTCAGTAGTGTGGCGTTGGTCTCGGTCGTCGTTAGCTTGGAAAAAACCTGCGTCGTCCACGTTTCTTGCGACTGTTTGACCAGATCCGACAATGTCGTTGTGGCAGGTATCTCATTGTCAATGTGGTTGCAGGCGCGCTCCGAGGATATGAACGATATTCCGACTCTTGATACGACTTCTGATTCGCCGCCGAAGCCGAAGACGCCGCCCACTCTTTGGGAGCCGGACACAAGAGTGCGCGCGCCGTACTCCCAGAGTCGTGTGCCGTTTCCAGAAAAAGTTTTCTTGCTACTCGGCATCTTGTCGAATCTGCCGCAGAAGTAGATTGTCCAGTCAGGTGCTGGACAAGGTCAGTTGCTGCAGGATGATGCGAAAATTCGACTGTACATAGATTCCATCCTCCATTGTAGGTTCCGTTTCCTTCGTAATGCCCGTCATCAAAGATCTCAAGGCTTCCTTTAGAGTAGTGCTGCTCCCAGCCTAGCCCACGGTAGGAGGGCAGAACGTGAGAAACGTCCACCACGACATTGGAAACGGAGCCAGCAGGGAACTGATATTGATAGAGACCGGCATGATTAGTTGCGGCCAATTGGACAGCGACCGAATTTGACAGCTCAGTCGCGTAATATCCCACCTCGGCGTGGTCCGGCGCGCTTCTGGGAACCGACAGGTCGGCCAACGGATTGGAAATGTTGCCGACAACGGGCAGCTGGGATACTACGCCGTATTTCGGTGCTCCTCCAGTCCCGGATTCGTGCAACATGCTGAATCCAGTTACATTGCCGCTGGGCAGATAGCCAGAGTAGGCGTCAGTCGTTCCCGAGGAGACGTCGATGCCGAGCTTGACCATGGAGAAGGGAGCTACATTAGACTAAGTCAGCGGCCTGTCCTGTACTTGGATTGATGTGAACGCACCAGGAACGACTCCAGGGAAGACATTGCCGCCATTTTCGGAACCAAAGCTGGAGGCGTTAGTTCGTTGTTTCTTCGGCTGCAGTTTGATGGCCGAGTTCCCATCACAAATGCATGTCTTCTGCAGCGTTATGGCGGCGCTAAAAACTATCTACTCACAATGGGTCCGCATATTGAATATAGTTGTAAGAGGTTGTCGTTGCGCTCAGCGAGCTCGGCAGGCCTAAAGCTAGGACAATCATTTGGCAACGCACAGCTGGAAGGGACAACATTGTGTATCAGCCCTACATCATCAAAGGCTTAAGCTTAGGGAGAGAGTGTAAGACATAGAGAAAGCCATGGTCGAGCTTTGAAATGGCAGTAAATAGACTCACGTGAGGATGTACTAAAAAGGATTCAAAACAAACACAAGAGATGAAGATATATCTGGGCAGAGCGCGGCTTGTGTGCAGGAGGCACGGCAAGGTGCAGACTTAGCTTCGAGTGCCGTCCTTGCGTGGGATGGAGGGGTAAGTGCGATATGTAGGTGGGAATGGGTCTAGGGAAGTTTGACGGCAGGAAACAGGCCGTAGTTCCCGTGTGCTCGACGCGCAAACCGGGATGGATGAGATCGTGTGGGTCCCATGGTTGCAGAAACGACACGAGGTACAGCGTGTAAAACTACACCACGAGGCAGAGAAAGGGCTGTCAGGCCTTGGGTTGAAGTGTGGTTACGGCAGTTGGACGTATCAGAAGCGCCAGGGCCGAGGCGTGCATCTTTGCTGCGGGCGTATGTAGTGAGTGAGCAGGTGGGGTGGCATTGCTATATGCGATGAAGAGCAGAGCCAGAGAAGCAGCACTGATGCAGCCTTGTTGAAAAGCTTTCCTTGGCTGTACCAGTCGACGTCCAGGGGAGGATGGGGCGGCGTTGAGGTTGCTGCCGTAGAGCAAAGGGTTTGGGAGTCGGAGCGGCACGCCTCAACCATGAGCCGTCTCATTGGCGTTCCTGGAGAATTAAGTGATGCAGCCGTGCCGTCCTTGTGCCCCCGAAGCTTGCATGCAGATGGCGATGTGGATCCAGCACCGGGCATCCTGCATGGACGAGGAATCAGTCGGTCGCAGCAAGTGAGAAAGTCCATTTTGTTCCCACGGCTGATCGGCTGGAAGTAGGTAATTGATCATAGCCTCTTGGTCACCAGCAGATCTTCGGCATGTGCGACGGCTGGAACCAACATGCGAGGTGGCCACGTTGAGGCAAAAGGGAACGAGAGAGGATGTGGTTGTGGTTGTGGTTGGAAGGGTCAAGGCCTGGGGGTCGTTGAGCTCGCGCACTGGTCGACTGACTTCCGGAGTTGACTTTTTTAAAGCCCAACGGCCCGCTGACGACCGCCCCCAAACAATCACCAGCTCACTCCAGATGCACATGGCTTTTTCCATCAACGACGTACTGAGTTTCTATCGAGCCTACCGACAGACACGGTATACTTTGTCAATTTGTGTTCTCGCTCCTTGAATCCATCAAAGCTTGTCTCCTACGGCGCCGTCTACTTCGAGCGAGCCCTCGCTTCCATTACGGCTGCTCTTACTCTTTCGCCGCAGCTCTTGACCCCAGTTGTCAAGGTTGACCACAATCGGGTTCCGTCCGCCACGCGCCACCACCCACACGACTTCTTCGTCGCTATCGTTGACTTCTTGGTGTTGCGAAAAGGCCGGGATCAGGGCAAAGTCTCCGGGTGCCAGCTCCTGGCGCGTTTTGCCGTTGTCGCTCAAGATGGACCCGTGCCCTCGCACAGCATAGATGATTGTATCTGTCACGGCTGTCAGCAACAGACGGTTGCGGCCACCTCGCGAGACTGACCTTCGGCACCGTGATGGTGCACTGCAGATGACGTGTGAGGTTTGGCAACCGTGACTAGGAGACATGTCAACCATCATTCTTATGCAGGTTTATACAAGTCGACTTTTCTTCATCCACTCCCTTAAGCCTCTTACCTGTGCCGCACACTTGATCCGAAATGTCCTGGATTGCGTTCCATCGGGTAATACCCTCGGTCTGAGCCGTATCCTCCTTCAGACTTTCTGCCCGGACCACCTTAACAGCTCCAGCGCACACCATTTTGTATACTCTAGCAGTTGATATTCCGATTAGACCAGCACTGAGACGGGCGGAAACCGACAATTCGACGACAAGTCCAGAGCTTCGAAAAAGAAGGGGTAGAGCGATCCGCTAGAGGATTCGGCCTCCCGGCAAACGGCACGACTTTATAATCCGCCCGTGCAGCCGCAAAACGTAGACCGTCGATGCCACAGCCCAAGGTTTGAAAGAACCACGCAGCTAGTCCTTCAACAAGCAACCAGTGCCCGGGTCCAACCGCTCCAACCGTCCAGAGGGCTTATGCTTCCCCACACTCTCGCGTACCCTCAACGTCATCCCGCACGGGAGGTCCCGCGGTCATCCTTGCTTGTTCGGGACTTTACGGGCATCAAGACCCAGCAAGACCCGGACAGACGGCTTCACTCGACGTCGACATGTCTTGATCCCTCCTCTCCGCATCAGACGAGTCTAGCTGGAGTTGGGGAAGAGGGGCAATCAAAGCGGATTAGAGGAAGTAGGCTTTGGATTTGGATTCACAGCAGAAATTTGGCCATGTCTATCTGCTGTTCTGAGAGCTCTTGATTCAAAACGCTGCGCCGCGCATGAGACCTCGAAAGATGCGCGGAGGAGTCAAGTAAAACGGTGGCAGGATTCTGCCGGCGGCACCCCCGTAAGAGCCCTCAGTGCATACAATGATGGTAGTGCCGCTCAGCTAAACCTGTCAAAGCAAAGCGCCGTTTCCGTGCAGATGCAACTACGTACAAACCACCTACGATAGTTTGCCGCTGTACATCTGCCTATCGAGCTCTCTATTGTTTCGAGCCGATAGCATCTGCGGATCAACTGACCGGTCAAAAGGCCCAAGGCAGAGACTACATGCGCACATTGCAGAGTACGCACTGCAATCCATCGCCATGCGCATTGTACCAGCGTTTCAATCGTGCGTTATGCGTGGAGCGGAAGGAAAGAAAAAATAGCAATGCGGTCGGTGGTCCTCCAACCTTGTGGGGCTTTCCCGCCTGCCGCCAGTTCGCAGCCTTAGCAAAGCCAGCGAGTCCATAAGTACCTTTTATACCATAGCCTCGTTTCCGGGTTTCTACTTGTTTCGTTGCGTCGCTAGTATTGCATTTCGTTTCCTCGCCGCCAGCAGCAGCCGCCGTAAATTCGCAGGTCCGTCACTCGGTCACTGGGCGTGTCGTCAATCAAAGCAGCAGTGGATTTCTATTTCTTTCTTGACCTCCTCCATATTACATCAATCTTCGTTCATTTCGCTTCTGTAAAAAGAGCTGCCACGCGTTCGCAATGCACTTCTCTACCATGAAGCTTTTCGTTACGGTAACACCCCCTTTCAGCCCCCCTCCCTGATACATCAGTTC
>JAIFKG010001677.1:0-27870 GCA_020351975.1 Phyllosticta ampelicida
ACACAGGGGGTTCGCGCATCCAACGGCGGGGAGGGAGGGGGGTGGAGATGGGTGGCTGGATCTGAAAGACATGGGGAAGAAGGCGCAACGAGACGAGACGCGACGCGACGAAACGGCACGAGACGAGACGAGACGAGACGGGACGCGGCGAGACGGGACGCGGCGAGAGCGGGTACACACGGAGACGGACACGACAGGAGCGGACGCGGCGCCTCCGTCCGCCCGCGCCCCCGCCCTAACTTGGTTGGTTGGTTGTTTGCTCGTCGAGGAGATGCTCAACACCTCAATGACAGCGGTGGCCCGCCAGGTATCAGCAGGGGTGTGTGGACACGGCGGTGGAGGGACGACGCGGAAAACAGCAAAAAGAATTTTCTCTTCATCGCACATCCATGTAGGTACATGAAACCTATATCCAGGAAAGAGGAAGAGAGTAAAGGAAGATGCAACGGAAAAACCAACTTAGACAAACAAGACTGCTCCTAACCCCTAACCATGCGGAAACCATTGCATTCCCATCTGACAACGCCAGCTCAAGCGTGTGCTCAAGCACGAATCCTTTCACCTTTTTTTTTTTTTTTTTGGTGTCTTCCCTTTTGTGACTCTGTGTGGATACGCCTAATCAAGCAACAGGCATGAGAACATCAAACGAGCCCGTGCCCACCTTGCTCAGCTTGCCAACCACGATGCGTGCCGAGGGGTTCTCGAGAAGATCCTCATCCTCCTGCATGACGGCATCCTTGAGGAAGCCGACAGTGGTCTCAAAGCTCATCTTCATAAACGGCGACGGGTTGCTCGCCATGCCCATGCGGTTGAAGGCCGTGTAGCCACCGCCGCGCGTCATGGTGTCGGCGATGAGGTTGAGGTGGCGGTTGTCGACCGAGATGCCGTGTAGGTGGAATACGGCGCTCATCTCGCGGACGATGGTGGCTCGCGCGGCCTCGACGCCGTAGTACTTCAGCACGGAGACAATGTCGTTGGTGAAGATCTTGTGTGGCTCGATGACGTCTTGGTATTCCCACATTGTTTGGAGGTCGACGCCTTCGGTCAGGATGACGTTGGTTTCATTGCCGTCGAGTTTCTCCGTCGTTGCGAGACAGCCGTTAAGCTCACCGCACGACTGAATGACCGCGTCGTGGCAGGCCGTTTCAACCAGGTGCAGCATGAGCAGCTTGGCTGTCGAGACGTCGTACTCGAAGATGCATTCGCACCATTGTGCGTGCTCGTCGTCAAACTTGAACGACGAAACGTCCTGGACTCGCTCTTTGATGCGCAGCTCCCTCTCGGCCGCGGCCGCCTTGCTCGTCGTCTGCTTCGTGTCTTCGTCCACCGAGTCCTCCTCCGAGTCGGATTCGGATTCGCTGGCACTTCTCGACCGGTTCTGGGGGGCTTCATCATCGACGGGCGTGGCATCTCGCTGGCGGGCTTGCTTGGCAATGGCTTCTTCGGCGTCGTCGGGCTTTTCGTACGAAGCATTCTCCGAGCGGTTGGCCCTTTGCTTCGAGTTGGTCGCGTCGCCATCATCGTCGTCATCGTCATCGTCGTCATCGTCCTTGCGTTTTCCGCCCTCGTCCGGCCCTGCTTGATGTTGCTCAATGACACCGGCAGACTGTCCAATGTCCGGCAGGGCGTCTGTCTTGGCAGCGGCCTTGAGGGTCTTTTCTTCGCCCTTCTTCTTGAGCTCGGCACGAATGATCTTTTGCAGCCTAGGGAGGAATTTGCGTTCAATCGTCTTCTCGACGTCCTTGACATCAATGGCGTACTCCTTGCAGTACTCTTCGGACGGGAACAGGTTGAGACGAATCTTGTAAATCTTGGCCGTCTGATAGCCAATGCCCTTGCCCACCATCTCATTGACGGTAACGTTGTCGATGATCTCTGCAAGGCTCAGCCTGCTGATTCCTTTGGCGAACCTCTCGCCGTGCTCCTTACTGAGCTCGGGGTTGAGGTACAAGGTCATCGAAGGTGTGCCAATCTTTGCGCTGGCAGTCATGACGATTTCACGGAGACGCGGGATACCGAGCGTGACGTTCTTTGCCGAGTGACCAGCCAAATGGAAAGTGTTGAGCGTCATCTGGGTCGATGGCTCACCGACGGACTGACCAGCGACGACACCAACAGCTTCTCCTGGCTCCACAATCGACTTGAGATACTTGGCGTCGAGTGCGAGTTCAAAGGTCTTCCGGTTGATAGCGTTAGGAGTATCAACCTGTTGTTTCTTACTCCTGACGAGCTTGTCGGGGTTTTCGTCGACGTACTATGGCCTTGTCAGCAACCGTTCGAATCCTAGTCTTTGGTCTTTCTCACCTTCTTCTTTGCCAGATAAAACTTCTCAGAAGTACTGCCGGCAAATCTTGATGGAGCGTACACCGAGGTGGCCGGGTCCATGGCAGCCAAATTCTTTGTCTTCTTGTACAATTTGGTTGCCTTTTTATTCCAGTCGCTGGCTTCTTCGCTCATAATTGATGCGAATTTACCCGCGACATTCATGGAGTTGATGACCGACGTGAAGTTTTCTGCAGTGAACTTAAAGTCGTTCATATACTTCTCCTTGGTAGGATCAATGCCATCTTCACCGTACAAAAATTGGACAATGCTGCCATCCGAATCACGAACAGACGTGTCGTACTCAACCTTCAACCCTTCCATGCCCTTGATGACGCAGCGTTGCAGATAACCAGAGCGAGAAGTCTTGACGGCGGTATCAATCAGACCTTCACGACCAGCCATAGTGTGGAAGTAGTACTCTTGAGGGCGAATACCAGTCAAGAAACGGTCGACAATGTAACCGCCGGCCCTGACACTAGACTCGAACGGCTTGAAGCAGGGCAAGGTCTTTCCACTGACCATGACTGGTACACGGCGTCCTTCCAAAACCTGCTGGCCAAGGTTGCAGGAGATGAGGTTGGCATTGACCTGGGAACCCTTGGCACCAGAACCAGTCATGGCCTGCATCTGGTTCTTCGGGAACGGCTTGATCAGACCCGCTGGGAGACAAGCTTTGGTGACTTCAGAAGAAAGTGCGGCAGTGGCTTGGTTGGTAAGCTGATCGAGACCGTGTTGCTTCGAGTCGTCGCGCAGGACAGCTTCCATCCGCTTGAGTAGCTCTGGGTTGGACGACGAAGGTTTGCTGTTTTCCAATGAAACGTACTTTGAGGCGACGTCAAGACCGACCTTCTCAGCCCCCAGGAGGATCTTTCGGCGTGCCTTTTCGCCCTCGGCGGTCAGCACAAGGTCCTCGACACCACAAGAAAATGCCCTCATGTGCAGCAGCTTGGTCAGCATTCGGCCCAACGCACTCAAAAGCCTTCCTGCAGCCGTATGGCCATAAGCCTCATACACAGCGTTTACCAAACCTCCACCAGCAGGACCAATTTGTTTCTTGTCCATGATACCAATGAGAAGCTCACCATCCTTGAAAAGAACATTCTGTTCCTCGGAACCCTTGCCCCACCGTTCTGCGGCGGTTGATGACTTGGAATGCAGCGTCAGACCGGCGTGCGTCTCGGGTTGGATGTTCTTGAGCACGGTTGTAATCAGCTGCTTTCCTGTCCACAACGGTTTCGGTCTCCAGATGGCCGGGGGAACGGTCAGGAGCCTGCCTGAGGTGGTGTGGTTGTCCTCGGGTCTTAAGCAAGCATAGAGCAATTGTTGGTAGTCCTCACGGGTGAAAAAGGTGTCTCTGTTCGTCAGAGATACACCCATGGAAATGTGATCCTGAATAAGACCACGCAAGGGTGCACCTGCAGTGGAAGAGAGGTATTGGTGATCTGTGTCTGCAATAGTTGCAGCCTCAGCCCGCGCGAGCTCATTTTGCGGAAAGTGCATATTCATTTCATCTCCGTCAAAATCGGCGTTGTACGTGTTGCAGTTCGCGTAGTGCATGCGAATAGTCTTTTCTCCCGGAAGAACCCTGGCTCGGTGACACATCATGGAAGGCTTGTGGAGCGTAGGCTGACGGTTCATGATTACGATATCGCCGTTGTTGAGATGCCGATAGACCTTTTTGTTTCTCGCGCCGTTGACCCTTGTACTGGATGGTGCGAGGAGCTGGTTTGCAAGAGCGGTTCGTTCCTCGAGATTCTTGCGTTCAAGATTGATGACGGATCCATCCTCATTCTCAATCGCAGAGGCACCAGGCCACTTGAAAGGTCCGTTCAGGACGGCTTCCTTCAATTCGTAAAAGTTGTGATTGGTAACCGGTTCAGGATAAGTCAGCTTCATAGCAAAGACTGGAGGAACACCAATCTCGTTAGTCTCGATGTTGGGGTCTGGGGAAATGACACTACGGGCCGCAAAGTTGACACGTTTTCCCATCATGTTCTTGCGGAAAAGGCCCTCTTTCTTTTCCAGCTTTTGTTTGATGCCATCCTCATTCTTCTTTCCAGCGGCTCCTTGAATAGGGTTGCGGTCACGGTCGATGAGGGAGTTGACTGCATCCTGCAAAGCTACAATGTTGTTTTGAAGATCGCTGTAGGTTCTTGGCGCCCTACCGGTCTCGGAGGTGCCTTTCTTGATCTCGTTGATGATCACACCCACATCCTGGCAGACGGTCAAAATGTTCCTGTAGAGGCCGTTCTGTTGGGCCTCAGCGATGTCGCTTTGCCCAGTTTTGGCCTCTGGGCGATACTTGGTCGGTGGCACAACGAGAGTCTTGATGAAGAACATATTGGCAGTCATTTTTCCAGACTTTTTCGCCCGAGTCCGCGGTCCGTAAACAAGGCTGAAAATCTCCTGCTCTTTTTCGAATAACCGGTCCAGATAGGCCTTAATTTCAGAAGTGGTGACGTAATATTGCCCTTCTCCTTCGTCTTTGGTCTTTCTGGAGGACGACCCAGTCGCCGCTTCTGCTGCGACCATGCCGTCGGTGATTTCCTCGTCAACATCGACCGACTCGCCATCTTCCTCATCCTCGATTTCCGTGGGCTCCATGTCTGCCACTCCTTCATCCATCTCCATGGTGTCTCCCTTGTGCTTGTCATTGAGAGCTTGCCGTCTCTTTTGCCGTTCCGCCTCCTCGACAAGAGGGTTCGAAATCTTCATGCCCTTCTGAATCATGATGGACTTGTCCTTTACGCTCAAGCCCTTTTTGAAGATCTTGACGTAGCGATCTTTTCTGAACGAAGGGCTGATTCCGCCACAGTTGGCACATGTTCTATTCTTGTTGATGTCGTAAAGGAACCCTTTGATGAGAAGCCTTCGCGCCTCGGAAATGGCCTCGGTCTTTTCTTTCGACCATTCGGGGCGTTTCTTGCCTCCGATGGACTTGAGGGCTTGCTTGTAGTACGCTTCCCGCTTCTGCATGATGCCGCTCTTCTCGGCATCACTGTCGTCCGATTCCACGTCCTCGCCATCCTCTTTGGAGTGCTTCTTCTCTGATTCGTATTTCATCTCGTGGAGTTCACGCTCCGTGGCCAAAAGCCCATATCGGAGGCACTTTAACCTCAGCGTGTACTCGTGGACGAGGACCCTAGGCATTTTCAGGCCGTGGCAGTACAGACATTGGGCCCGAACAAGGCGCAGCAGTTGGTCCATGTAGGTCGGGTGATAAACGGGAACAGGAAGTTCGATGTGACCACAGTGTCCTGGACAGTTGTGGGTGTTGAGATTGCATGTTGCGCATCTGCAGATTTGTTAGCAGAGTGTCAGAAAACCCGTACGGGTATCGCATGAGATGAAAGCTCTGGTCAAGCTTTCGATCAGGAGAAGACTAACGGGTTGTCGAGGAAAGCTCCAAGAGCAGCATCATATAATCCGCCAGGGGTTGGATGTAGAAGGTTGTCGAACGTGACGCTGTTTGTAATCCTCTTGACTGAGAGAGCCCGAATCTCTTCAGAAGTAAGGAACCCAAACTCGACGCCCGCAATGGACGACGAGACGGGCTCCGCAATATTCATACCGAGCGAGGAGGGCATCTTGCGCTCGGTATTTGAGGTCGAGGGAAGAGGGAGCGCGTAGTGGATCGCGCTTGAAGATTCAGAGCGCAAAAGACGCGCTTCCCAAAAATTTGGGCCATCAACAATGGTCCACAGTTTTTCCGAACGATACTGCCACTGTCTGTGCGTTGATGGTTCGGGCCGAAGGCGGTGAAACGTTAATGGGTTGGCTCCGCGGCGGAGGACGGTCGAGCAGCTCTGCGCGCGCCTCCGCGTCAGAGAGCCAAAAACTGCATCATACGTTCGCTCTCGCTCCTCCACGCCCAAAATGGTCGAAAAGCGTCCGTATCCAGAAAATGGAGACTCTCAGGCTGACAGTAAACGACCGAGATCAAACAACGCCTCACCCGCACCACCGACAACAGGGTCTACCAGCAAGCCGGACATCTCAAAGGCCGTAGCTGAAGCTCGCGCACGCGCTGCTGCAGTCAGAGCAAAGTTGGAAGCTCAGAGAAATGGCTCTCCAGCATCTTCTTCACTAGCCCCTCCGAGCGCGCCAGCAGCACCGCCGCAAAGTGCTGCCGATGCCGCCAGAGCAAGAATCGAGGCCATGAAGGCTCGAGTGGCAGCTGCAACGAAAAAGGCTTCTACACCAACTCCATCTGCGCCTACATGGCAGCCCCCACAGCACGATGAAGACAGTTCCAGAGCGCGCGGTGGATTGAACATTGGGCTTCACCCTGCGCTGATGGGTGATTCCGCCCAGGGTGCCGGCGCAAGAGGGAGCAAAGCCATACACCCGAAATTCGCGACGACAATGGCAAACAGGAGAACAGAATCTCCCGCGCCCAAACAGAACAAGAAGCAGTTGGACTTGAGTGGGCCAAACATGGAGGAACTGAGGAAGAATCCCTACTTTGATCCGAACATTGGGAGTGCTCCGGCAGGAAGAGAGAGGAAGTCGAAGCAGCTCGTGTTCAATCAGAAGGGCAAGTTCATCCAGCAGGCCAACGCCTTGAGGCGGCAGGAACACTTGGAGCAGATGAAGAAGAGGATTGCGGAGCAGGCGAAAAAGGTTGGACTGGACGAAGACAATGAGAAGGCATTCCTCGTACCTGCTCCTCCAGAAGTTGAGTGGTGGGATGAAGGTCTTGTTGATGGAATGGCATACGACATTCAGAAGGCCAAAATCGATACCCAGGACACAATCATTACGCACTACATCCAGCATCCCGTTCTCCTCGAGCCACCGCAGGACAAGAATGCGCCAGCGCCTAAGCCTTTGCCTCTTACAGCGAAGGAGCAGGCGAAATTGCGCCGTCAGCGCCGCATGGCCGAACATAAGGAGCAACAAGCCAAGATCCGCCTGGGTCTGGAGCCACCGCCTCCGCCCAAGGTCAAGAAAAGCAACCTCATGCGTGTACTTGGCGAGCAGGCTGTCAAAGATCCTACTGCAGTCGAAGCCCGCGTCAACCGTGAGATTGCTGAACGAGCCGCAAAGCACGAAGACACAAATCAAGAGCGTGCCCTGACTAAGGAGCAACGGCATGAGAAGTTGGAGCAACAGCAGGCCAGTGATGCTGCCAAGGGAATAGCATGTTGCGTGTTCAAAATCGACAGCCTGGCCTATGGCAAGCACCGATACCAGGTTGACATCAATGCCAAGCAAAATGCTCTGACCGGCATCACGGTGTTGCATCCCAAATTCAATCTCGTGATCGTCGAGGGCGGCGCGCATTCGATCAAAAACTACAAGAAGTTGATGCTGCACCGGATTAAGTGGACCGAGAATGCTCCACCTACGAGCGAGCGCCAGGAGACCCGAGGGCCCGAACAGTCATGGTTATTGGCGACAGACGACAAGGGGCAACTCAAAGATATGAGTGGCAATAGGTGTGTGCTGGTGTGGGAGGGTCAGGAGAAGCAGCGCGCGTTCCCGAGATGGATGGGAGCCAGGACCTGTGAGACGGATACCGATGCCAAGGATGCGTTGACCAAGGCGAAGATGGAGAACATGTGGACTTTGGCGAAAACGATGCAGGAGGAATTTTGATGTTGAATTGACGGAGCGGCCCATAACAATCAAAGCTGGCAGTTTATGGCTCTTGACTAGCTACTTCCAATGGTTCTTTGATGCAACAGTACCATGATTCATAATCACCTTTCCATAAGAAGGCAGGTGAACAGATAAGGTGCGTTAATCAAACTGGATGTTGTTTATCTATTCCCACAATTCGTTGTACCTCACTATATCCTTCTACATGCTAACAATGCCAACGCCTTGAGCCTTTTGTGCATGATTTCTCGAATGCTGTGGCAGAGGATTTCCCTGCTACTCACTCGGATTTCCCTCCATCCCCAGAAGCCTCCGTAACTTTTTCTCCGAACACCATGTCAGCTTCACGCTGCTCAGACGAAATTGACGCGCACTCTCCCGCCTCAACTGAACCATGCAGAACACAATCATTCAGAACACTAGAACTTGGCCGTCTCTCCAACTGTGCGAAAGAAAGCGGCGTTACCAAAATTACCGCGTTCGTCAACCCCATCTGGCTTCCTCTGGTCGACCGACTGTTTTGTGAAGAGTGCGACCCCGATGTGTCGCTCAGCTCTGGTACCTTCCTGAAAATAGGACGCAGTGTGATGGCGCAGGCGGTGCAGATAGCGACTTGCACCTCAATGTTGCCCCAGAGAAGAACCTGTGGCGCTTGAGTTGGCATGCTGCTGGGCTGGTGAGCGCGGGCTGACAGGGAGACTTACCCAAATGGCAGTGTACGAGGGGTCGTCGGACACGCTCCATTTGTATATGGCGGTCAGGCGGGCAATTGAGGCGCAAAG
This sequence comes from Phyllosticta ampelicida, assembly GCA_020351975.1. Classification (NCBI taxonomy): domain Eukaryota; kingdom Fungi; phylum Ascomycota; class Dothideomycetes; order Botryosphaeriales; family Phyllostictaceae; genus Phyllosticta; species Phyllosticta ampelicida. Next base: position 8,712 of record JAIFKG010001677.1, read on the forward strand.
AGAAAGGCTTCCGATGAGGAACATGCCAATGATGGCGGCTGACAGTCAAGTCAGTCAGTGGGGTCGAGAGAATGAAGGTGTCACTGTCGCCACTAACCTCGTCTTCGCTTCGGAATCTGCAACCGTGCCAACGCGGGCAACGGCATCAACAAAATGACAAAGTCTGTCAGTATTGCGGTGGCAGATCTTGCAAAATATGCTGCTTCCAGGTTGATGCAACCTCTCGGGAAGTCGTCAACGTTCCAGGCCTGTGATGGGTGCGAGCACTCGAAGATCTTTCGCCGTCGTTAGCAGCAGCATATCGAGAGACTTGGAGAAGAATTCTTACATTGACAATCTCGGTAACTATCGTGTCAATCAAAACAAAATACACTAACACCTTGATCCAAGTTCTGACGCGTTGGTGGATAAAAATACGATAGTAGAGAGCGAGGATGCTCTGTTTGACAAGGCACAGAGCCAACGGGTAGACGATCTGGTACGCGTACCAGTGCTTATATATCGTGACAAAGTTTTCCCGTGGAATGGTCTGAATGTGCGTTCTGTATGCTGTTATTGCAGGATTTTTGGGTCGAGACTCTGCAAGGCGCTAACCCTGTGCCATACGTGACGTGAACAATGCTTTGCACGCCCATCCCAATCGCGACAATGAATGCCGCCAGTATGAAGTAGTCATCTTTACCTGCCCCTCCAATGTGCCTTATACGACAGTAGAGCCTACACTTCCGTTAGTTTCCCTCTTAGGTGTTCAATTCAGCGTTTCTTGCCTGAGCGAAATGAAGACGACATTCAAGATGAAAAGATTTCCCAGCACTGCCAAGAATATGGGCTGCCGAGAGCCATCAGAGGCCGTGATATATTGCATTCCGTGCGGCGAAATGCTGTTGTTGTCGTTCACTTGCGCTTCTGGTTTTACAACCAATTATCGCCACGGCCTTCTGTCCGAATAAGCGCCATATTAAGGTGTAAAACAATAGCACCGAGAAACAATGACATAGAAGGCAGCAGGCCTACTCTTTAGCTTGGCGAGTCATTTGCGTTTTCTCGGTCTTTGAAATGCAACAACCTGGGGTCCGGTTCGTTGCGCTGGCCGATGGGCTGGGCCTCGGCGCCACTTTTGTTACACAGGATGCTCATTTACGATCTTGGTTTCCCTAATCCGAGGATTTTCAACGATCCCGTCGCATGGCAAGTCATCTATGAGCCCCGTGATAAGCTGGATTCCACAAAGCCATTGTTGCCCAACGGTGCTGTCTAGATCGAGTGAGAAGAACATGTTAAACTGCTTTCACGGTGGAGATCATGAATGTTTCAAAAGCCCTTGAAAGAATGGCTGGTGTTGATAAAGTCCACTTTTTTTGGTCTTCCAATTCTGTCCACATCGGCTCAAAGGAGAGGACGACTGTCCTGATTACTGGATCAAGCCGGAGAACCAAGTGGCTTACCAAAACGATATGTCTCTCCTTCCTCAAGCAAACGGTAAATCAGTCTTGGGAAAGAGACTTGATCAAGGAGATGGATTATCTTGAATCTATATTCGTACTTCGGGCATGAGATTAAACATTAAGAAGTTGGAAAGTGCAAAGATAAGGCGTGAATTGTGGACTTCATCTTGATCCTTCTGAACCACTGAACAGAGCATACTGCGACGCAAATGACTGGCGAGCTTTTGGCTGTGGCGCGAGAAGGATATGTTGGTATCGGAAGGAGAAGACGAGGCAAACTTGAGGAAGTCGTTGGTCGTCGTCTCCGTCAACTGCAGGGTGGAACAACCGACCTTGCAGAACCCTAGCGAATATTACCGCACGGACCACCATAAATCACCTGGCATCTGGCCTCACATAGAGACAGGGCTCTCCCGTCGCCCCACCCGACGTCTGACTTCGACATCGTCAATTCCTTCCAATGAGAAGCCGACTTTGAAAAATCCAAGCGTCTACCGATGGATCCTCTGGAGCGTTAGCATTAACACGCTCGCCCGTTGCCCAACCATGTCCTCGGTTCTCTCGGCCTCAGCGAAAGGGGCAACCTTCCTTATTCTCCTCCAAGTTGGGTCTCGATTTCTCACTTTCGCTGTCAATCAAGTCTTGCTGCGCTATCTATCGCCTGAGCTGCTTGGAATCTCTGCCCGGCTTGAACTTTTCAATATCTCCATCGTCTACTTTTCGAGAGAGAGTTTGAGAGTTGCGCTACAAAGACAAGCGGCTGGGATCCAAACAGTCATCAACTTGTCGTACCTGGCGATTCTGATCGGAACACCGCTCGCACATGTCCTCGCATGGGTGTGGCTTCGAGCTCAAGTTCCCGATGTCGTCTTCTTTCGACAGTCCCTGTGGATTTACGCCTACGCGACCATCATTGAGTTGTTTACCGAACCGGCCTTTATATCGACGCAACAGCTACTCTTGTACAAAGTAAGAGCTTCTGCGGAAAGTACAGGAACCATCTTCAGGTGCCTCGCTACCTGTGCCTTTGCCATTTGGGCCAGCAAGATAGGATATGATCCGGGTGCATCACCCTTCGCCGTCGGCCAACTTGCCTACGCGGTAGCCTTGCTCGCAATTTATCTAATCAAAGTCATTCCTGTCTCCAGGAAGGAGGGCTTTTCCTTAATTCCCAAATATCCGCACAAGAGGTCCGTGTCACGCCTATCTCCACGACTTATGTGTCTAACAAAATGCAGCCAATCCGATGAAGTACCACTGTTGAAACTCAGCGCCAGTTTATTCGTGCAGTCAAGCATCAAATACCTCCTCACCCAAGGCGATGCCATTCTCATCACTGCGTGGGCGTCTCTACGTGATCAAGGTGCTTTTGCTCTCGCATCCAACTACGGCGGCCTCATCGCCCGCATGTTGTTCCAGCCCATCGAAGAAGCGAGCAGAAACCTCTTCTCCAAACTTTGCGCCGTGCAGCCATCAACGCAGAAACCCACAAGAGAGGGCACTACGCAAGCGAAGCAGACCCTCGAAACAATTATCTACCTCTACAACCTCATCTCCCTCGCTGCCTGCGGACTGGGCCCTACCCTGGCGCCCTTGTTGCTCAAGGTCGTGGTGGGTTCAAAGTGGGCCGAAACTGAGGCCGGAGCAACGCTTGCAACGTACTGCTATTACATCCCCCTTCTGGCCCTAAACGGTGTTACTGAAGCATTCATTGCATCCGTTGCCACCAACGCGGAACTCGGCGCGCAATCAGCCTACATGGGTTTCTTCTTCGCTGGCTTCGCGGCTTCGGCATACCTGTTCTTGCAGGTGCTCAAAATGGGGGCTCAGGGTTTGGTGTTCGCAAACTGCGTCAACATGGCGTTGCGCATCTTATGGGGCTTGAGTTTCATCAGAAATTACTTTGGGCGCATCGGTGAAGTGAGCTGCCACCTGGACTACATTGTGTATGCTTCGTTGACCAGCAAATCCAGGACTTTGACTTTCTGGCTACATCGCCCAAAGGAGCGAGCATCGCAGCAGCCGTTTCTGCATCACCTTTGCTCAAAATGACGAATGGTTTGTTTCCTCAATACGGTGTTCTTGGAGAGCTTATACCAGCTGGTGGTGTGGCGGCTGTGTTTGCGCTCATGATGTGAGTGTTCATTCCCATCGACGAGCACCAAGCTGACGTTTCGAAAGTCTCTTTCTTGAGCGCGACTATCTGGTACAGTGCTATCATATGCTTAGACGAAAGCGGGAAGCCGAGCTTGACAAAAAAGAGAAATAAGGTCTCTACCGACCCCTTGGGCGATGTCGGACTTGTGAGGTGAATATGTGATCACGATTAGACCAAAATCTCGCAAGCATCTATGATGGCGACAAATATACCCTGATAGAGAATCAGGTCCACACACAACCTTTTGTTTCAAAAACTGTTCCCAATCCCGCAAATCCGCCAGCCGCCTGCCGCCTGAATTCTTGCACACTCCAACAGGGAGGCACGATACCAAAATTCTTCCATCGAGATCTCTCTGTATTGTCCAACATCACTTGCATTGGACTCACGGCATTGACTGGCCCCGGCCGGAAGGTTATCGGCTGTTTAGTTTCGACATGACCTCTGTTGGTCCGAAGTCACTTGGCGGAATCCCAATGAACTTATCCGGGGTACGGCCCTATCGGTCAGCTAGAGCGTTGCTACTTGTTTAGAACAACGGCCGAAAATTCTTTGCAGGTTTCTTGACGAGGACTCTATGTCGACTTGTGCCGCTTGTTTCCTTCTCGTCATGCTCGGATTTCTCTACTTTCATTTGGAAAAAGTAATAAAATGGGCAGATATCAGCCGAAAGAAGTTAAAGGGAAGATCTCCCGGCATCAAACCAAGCTCCGATCAAACGAAACTGCCATGCAGATACCAAGCACACATTATCATTTCATCTGCCTAACCGATGTTGATGTGTTCACTTTGCGGGTAGCCCAGACCCAAGGACCCCTTTGAACCCCCTTTGAACAAACGGATGATATCAACGGCAAATACAGAGCACTATTAGATGATCGACACTTAAGCTCGCTTAATTGAACACCTAAGAATACCAAGGCGAGTATCATCTCGATGATTTATTCTTCGCGTACGCGATGGGGAGCCCGATCGCCGCTCTTGGCAGCGATTATCCCCCAGCCAAGCCGGATGATCCATCGCCCCACACGTCCATTCCTACAGCGAAGAGCGAAACAGCGAAGCTAAGAAACACCTACAAACTTGGATGGGCTTTAATGCAGCGCTAGCGTTGTGGGGATCGTAAATCTGACAAGCTAGACCACAGCGAGAGAACGTCCGGCGCGGCTTCGTGCGATGCGCGTTGCGACTAGCCATCCAATCAGCTTGCGAGCCCTGGTATAGAGCGGATGCGCGATACGTCATTTCTAGCGAGCGGCGCGTTTCAGTGAAGTGTGAAAGTACACCTGCTGCTTCCTGGTCTCCTGATTTGGCACTACTAGCTGTGGTGCGCCTTCGCGGGGTGTTTACTGCCTCGTGGAGGGGAGGAGGTATAAAGTGAGCGATGGCGCCTGCAGCATTGATCAGGTAATCATTATTGGAATTCCACGCTACAGATATCCCAATTTTCTTGCATATCGGAACAAGCAACCAACTTTCACAATGGATCCTTCCCATATTGACGTCTTCAATGCGCCAATCCCATCCGATGTTATTGGCGATGCTAAAGCTTTTTACTCTGAAAGACGATACTCATGGATTCGAGCGAAGGTAATTTCCCTCGACGATTCCTGTAATTACCTATAAGGAAGCTGACGAAATCATCAGTTACTGTCATCGTCTGTCTTGACCTTTGACGGCCCTCCTTGGACGAATTTAGTCCGCTCCAACTCTGACTTTTCGTCACGGACGAGGCTCGCCCGTTGAGATACATGTCAGGCTGTACATTAAAGAAAACAAAAAGTCGCATACGGCTTGCTGTCGGCCTAGCAACCTACTTCCATGTTATACCCACATGGCGGAAAACATTGGCTGTGCAATGATTACACATGGCGCACATCGGCGACGACATATGACCCACATTGGTTGTGCGGTCGTCATCCCTGATGCACATTCAGGCTGGCAAGAAAGTAAAAGAGTCCGACAACCTCATGGACGGTCCTGAGACTGGAGGGGTTTGACGTGTCTAGGAAAAAAACGTGTCGGCTGAAGCGAAGGGAAACCAAGGGGAGATGGGTACTTCTGCGGCCTGTGCGATGAGTCGTGTGTATGGACAGCTTTTATCGAGAAAACGTTGGCCAGTTACCAACCCGAATTGGAATCAGTTGAAATTTGACCGCGGACCTTTGTCGAAGACGAGGCTTATCAGGTTGAAGTGTTTTCCAGTTTGTAAATGACAACTCCGCCAACATTCTTGCTCTCGATGAAGATACACGAAGAACAATTGCAAGCAGGGAATTGTAGACAAACGAGGTAAGTAGGTCACATCAGCAACCTTAGACCCTTCAGCCTGGACCAGAAGGCTGTACAGAATCATGAGAACGATTGAAAAGTTGGGACTAAGAGCATCATCTCTTCCGGCCGGAGTTGGAAAGCGCACAACATTCGGCATTAAACAGTCGCAAAATCGAAGAATTGGCACACTCGACAGCCACCGATTTGTTTAATGTATTTGAGGTCTACTCCAAACTCGATGTGATATTTTTTCTTCCTACTGAATTAGCCCAGCGGTCGAATCGGCTTTTGAGCAAGTTGTGGCAGGTGCGGAATTCATCCAATCCATCTATTTGGTATGTGTCGTCTTGAGAATTGTTCGCCAAGCGTGTCGAATAAAAGCACTCGCTTTCATTGACAGATTGCCGACTAAGTACTTCTGGGCTGCTCTACTGCCATCGTACTGTCACGCAACGGCCTCTCACGCCATGACGTCGTGACAATACCCTGCACTTGGATTGCTCTTGTCCACCGCCGTACACATATGCGTCGAAAAAAGAAAGAAAGAAAGAAAGAAATACTGGAATTCGGCTGGATGCTTCTCATCACCATCATGGCTTTCTTGAACTACGTTTGCCCAAACATCTTGGTATGAGACACATCGGCGGAACTGATGCCGACATACGAGAATGAACTGAGTGTGCGAGGGCTACGAGTGACGGGCCATTGAGTTTCTCGCTCCGGATATGTGAAAATGCAGCTCTTGCAAAGATGTCAGATTGTACCGATTCAAAAAAATTTAACCCGAGAATGTCATAGCAAGGTGAGGCGGAGCACAGGGCCAAGGTGTGATATTCTGCCATCTCCAAAATTGGATGGAAGGACGAGGCTGATTAAACGGGCGACGTTGACAATGTCCGGTCTCGGCCGAACCTCACTCCGCCCTTCGAGCCCATCCGGACGCTCGTTCATCTCTTGCAGTTCATCTCGACATCCGCAACCATCACCGGACTACGACTGGTCATCGTCCAGGGTTTCTCTTCAGGTCCCGCCCCTCTTTAGAAAACAGTAACTCGTCGAGTTTACGTCTTTCAAAGATTCCCACAGGTCATCCAGCGCCATCCAAGCCAATCTGACCACATGAACGATTGGCAGAGCCATTCCTGGGTACGACGCTGCTCAACACCCTGACATGACCTCTAGCAGCTTGAAAGCCGTCGTGTGAAGCCTTCGCGCGCCGCGCAAAATCCAATCGCAAACCCAGCTCTTTTTGTTCCTTGAGCAACAAGGCGAGCTTTGGACTTTGCCAGGCTTTCAGTTCCCAGATTCCAAAGCATCACAGGGCATGTCCCGTGACACCCTGGCTCCTTTACTTGCCAGTTATGGACGTTCCAAGGAGGCGGTTAGGCTGGCTGAGGTCAGTCCATCGTCTCCCCAGACGGCTCCATGTCAAGGAAGGCGGAGAGACCCCACGTCCACGGTTGCCCTCTGCTCCACAACCACGCTCTCTCCGCAGGCTCCGCACGAGCGTACCCAAGCCAACCACATGCACGCCAGATTTATGCACACGGACGCTCAGTGGCCCATTGCGTTCTAGCCCGAAACTCTAAACAGCCTCCGCGTGGAGCCGTCTCCAACAGTCCTCCTCTCCAGCCCTCCTTCACTGCCACCCGTCACGGGAATGCTGCTCCGGTGTCAGTCGATGCTCTCCAGACGCTCGAATGCGGAAATCTCTCCGCCCTGTATTCCACCGTCTAGCCGATGGGATCCCGCCTCGAGATGAGAAGGCCCTGGCTCGGCGGATAATAGAGCAATCGGCATCGAGCAACCGCCATGCTGCGGCGCACCAACTCTTTTGGGACTCTACCACTCACAACAGCCATGCCAGTGCTGATAAACACTCGTCAGGGGTTGTCAAAGGTCGCGCTGGCGCCCAGAGTTTCCTCATTAGCAATTATGCACGCTCTGTGGGATGACTGCTTACCGCTGCTGCTCTCTCTGGGCGAGTCTTCGTCCATCATTGTGAGACTACTGGCCGGTAACCACTCTGCGTCCTATCCTCCTCTGACATTTGTCGTCTCCGGCGCGTTGGATGTGGAGCAGCATCCAACCACCAGTTTCGAAACACTTCCCAAGCTACCTGTTGCCTGTAGACAGGACCAAGTCAAAAGCACTCCTGAGCGCAGCGCTTCTCTCCCTTTACGCCTACGTACGTCTGCATCTCCCAGCCTGACTCATTAATCTCTGCGTCAAAACTCCTCACGAAGATGCTATGAACCTCAATTTCCCTCCACAACCTCGCCACACCCTCACTTGTTTCGCCCGCGAGAAAGCCACCGACCCAAGCCAAAACCGCTCGGCCGCCGCCGTCCCGCATCCCCCGGTTCGACCATCTAGCGTAGCCCTTCTCCGCATACCCTTCAGGGCCCCTGCCTCCGTATCATCGCCATCGAACGAGCGAGTGACTCTTGGCCACAAGCGTCGCCAACCCTCCCCACCGTGGCGCGCCGGGATCTTTTGGACGCAACCTAAGCCTGCACCTCTGCACTGACAGGGGATTGTCTTCCAGGACACAAGTTTGCCGCTAGGCAGTCCTCCGTCGCCCGCACCGCTTCGTCCTGCCCGGGTCTTTTTATCGACGTCAAAGTGCAGTAGGACCTGGCTGACTCAACAGCTGCGCTCAGGGTGTCGAGTCGTCTGAATTGCGATGTTCTTATGTAATGTATTGTGATTGGATCATGGAGCCCGTATCCAAGAGCCGGGATTTAGCCCATGCGCGCGATCGCGAATCCATTTCGAGACCGACGATGGGGCCGACAAGAGAGTTTTCGTTGCTTTCCGATGGTCGCGCGGATGGCCATTGTCACAACCCTTTCGAAATCCTCATCTCTCAACTAGCTACAGCATGTGGTAGTGGGACTACGCTCAGAACTACCTCTACATACCTAGCGCGCTTCCTCCGCGAACTGCAGCACCATCCGGGTGTCGACACCACCGCCACCGCCACAACCATGCTGCTACCCCAAGCAAACCACGCCTCCAGCCACCCAACGCCCTACCCGCTCGGTATTTACGTAGATATCAGACGCATGGTAAGCAAGGCCAGCTAGCCATCTGCCACAGCCGGCCTTCATCTCCCATCGCGCGCGGCCCTCCACATCGGCTGAATCCCCCACACTGCGCGCCTGTGTTTGGCGGCCATCTCTCGACATTTCGTCGCTGGGGTGTTGATGATTTGTGCCAGACAGGTAGGCGGGATAGCCGGTTGGCGACAGGCTGGCATGAGTATGTCGTGATAGGTCTGATGTAAGCCGCATTCCTCCCTCTCCTTCGCTCATGACCAGACGACCCCCAACGGCTAGTCCAGTCAGGCACGCACAGCGCGCCCTACCTGCCCACTCACATCCATATTCCCTCGAACGCTTCCTCCATCTTCGCCTCGGCCAGCAATCGGCCTCCGCACCCGCCTACCTTACACACCCACATACTCTCAACACGCAACCCTGCATACTCGCTGCCAGTCCATCCATGCCCTTGAACTAGTCTTACGCATGCACGTCCCATGCGGCATGCAGGGAGCTGGCAGCTCTCCAATGCTTTTCCTATCCTTGTAGTGATCCCCGGTCCTCGTACAAGGACAAAGAAAGAGCGAGCCGGGAAGACGGACAGGCGGGCAGGTGGGCGCGTAGGCAAGCAAGGTCGGCTACGTTCATTGAAGTCCTTCCACGTCGACGTCGGGCGCGCGGTTTGGTCCAAGCAGGCAGCGATTGGCCATGGCTACCGCACGTCGTTTGTTGGGCTGGAGAGAGCTGCCGCTGCCGCTGCCGCTGCCGCCGCAATGCTCTGTACTGTGCTACTCACCGACCTGGGGAGGCGCATGGAGCCGTCGATGAAGCAGCAGTAGACCTGCAGATCCAGGTCGACGAAAGGACCGACATTGAAGACAGACTCTGCGCTACGCTAGTTCGTTGGCTGACGCTGGCCGCCGGTGGCATTGCTCCTAGGTAGTAGGTGGTGTGCCTATGCAGGGCCCTGCGCTACTGCGGGCGACTGACTAGGCAGGGCAGTAATGGCGCCGAATGGGCACGCTCACTCACACGCACACAGAGGGTGAGAAAGACAGAGAGGTGTTGGGGGGAATAAAAGAGAAAGAGGGAGAGAGAGAGAGCCGCAGTCGCGAGAAGAAGCTCCTCCACGACAGCCGGACCTGGCTGGCTGGCCGGCTAGCTAGCTAGCTAGGCACCACCCACCCGTGCGTATCTATTCCACTTCAGGCTGACGCTGGAAACTGACCTTGGAAGGATGGAGACAGGAGCACGGCGCCGGAGGGCAACCGTCAAGCAGCGGCGCCTTTGCTCATGCGGTTGGCATGGGAGAGCCGAATGGTTCGCTGACAGGAGGGAGGCATCGCTGGCGGAAAGGCAGACGCGTGTTCGTTCCCCGCACATTGCGCATTGCTGCTGCTGCTGCTGCTGCTGTAACATGGCGAGATCAGGGAAGAAAGGCAAGGCAAGGCAAGGCAAGGCAAGGCAAGGCAAGGCAGGGCAGGGCAGGGCAGGGCAGGGCTGAGGCGGAGAAATCGGAGAAGGGCAGGAGGGGAAGAGGGGTGGATTGATAATGCCTGGAACAAAGGTTTGTCACGTAGATTCAGGTACACACGCGTACCCATCTAGCCTTCTTCCGGAATGATAAGCAGGAGGGAAGATTGCAGATGGCGATGGCGAGACATTCGGCTGAGAGGAATCGCGAGCGCCGTGATGTTGGTATAGAGAGATTGGTAGATTTGGCTACACTCCATCTCCTGATACTCATCGTATTATATAAAGGTACAGAGCTCCCAAGTGCGTCGCCATCACCAAGTAAACAGAAAAGCAGACCAGAAAAGAAATCGAGGAGAACCTCCCATAGATATCCACAGAAAATCATGTACATTTACATCCAACGTGCAAAAGGTCCAAAAACATCAAGCAGACCAGCCGCGTGCTTTTGGTTTTGGTTTCGCGCTGGCGTTGATGGTCGTCGATTGATGCTTTTGGTGGTTCGAAATCTTGCTTGTTCGGCGGTCCTCAAGCAGGGCAGATGTGTAGGTTCGAGGGTATCCAGTTTGCAAGTGCAATGTAAGCAGAACAGAAGGAAAAGAGAATGAAATAAAAAAAGTGGTGTTTAGCCACCCAGAACTCCCCTAACCGTCCGTCCATGGGTATTTTCGCGTCCGTTCATCCAGCCAAACCTAACCCATTGTCCGATTTGATCCAACACGGTCGGAATGAAGGGGAGACGAAGAAGGAGGGAAAATGGAATACAAGAAGAGGAAGGAAAGTGGCGGAGAGAAGCGAGCTTCAGCTTCTTGCTCGACCGGGCGTCGTGTGAGCGTGTACAAGGCGTGAAGTGTGAAAAAGAGCGAGCCAGCTGACCCCGGAGTCTGGACCAGAAGCTGCTGGAGGAGAAAAGAAGGGCAAAGAAAACTTTTTGGTGCCAGGGCTCTCGCCTTTGGGCTGGTGGTGTGCAGATGTCGTCGATTGCTCCTCGCACGCTCGTGGGCGTGGGTGTAGAGGTTCTCCAAATGGAGTTTGCATGCGTACGAGGAGTCCTCGTGCACAAAAGAGAAATTTCCGGCATGCTGACCATCACTCGTCGCGCGCAGCACGCTCGACAACTGACATTTCCCCGTACATATCCCTTGGACATGGTTAAGCGTACTGGCCCTGCGCACCAACATCGCCAAAGTGCTCCGCGATGCTGTCAAGAACTTCACGGTCCACGCTGCTGCGACGGCGACGCTGGCGGCGCATCTCGAGCTCCGTGTCCATCAGGCGGCCCTGGACAAAGGCTCGGAGGCGGTCATCGCGGCGCACATTGTCTGTATTGAGCAGCTCGGTCAAGACGGCCTTGACCTGCTTGTTGACGTCGTAGAGGGCCGAGTCAGCGGGCAGTGGCGCCCCATGGCGTGCTTGCGAGGGCGAGTGCGGCACGCCAGTCTTGCTGGCGGCGTGGTGATTGTGATGCAGCGAGTCCGGGACGGGCGACGAAACACCAGGAGAGTTGTGCACGGCCGTGTTAAAGGGCGTGGCCGGAGTTTGGGTGGGTGAATGGCTCGTTGGCGAATGTGAGCCAGAAAGAGAAATGGAAGTGTCTGAAGAGAAGGAGGAGCGCGGTGAGTAGTTTGCCGTGGCGTAGGCGTAAGCGTCGGTGGGTGGGATTTGGACCGTCAAACGTTTGCGCAGGTTTTCTTGCTGGGAAGAGAGGTAGAGGTAGCGGGTATAAGGGTCAGACTGTGGGAAAGGAAGTTAGACAGATCCGAAGGTAAGATGCTCAAGATGACTTACACTGTCCGAGGCGGGGTGGGTGCGAGCGGCCATGGTGGAAGAGGGTGAATGGGAGAATGGGTGGGTTGGTCGTGTTAATAACAAGCTCATTGACGGGCGAGCGAACGTGGATGGCGATGGAGGATGATAGTCGGTATTGAGCGAGTGGCGGCAAGGAGAAGAAGGGCCGGAGGGGAGAGGAGATATAGTAGTAGTAGAGCCGGGGCAAAAAATTGACGTCCAGCTGGGATGGGTAGGCTTAGGTCACTAGTCAGGACGATAAAGTGCCAGAGGGTCGGGTGCAGGGACGAAGGTTGTCGTAGGGAGGAAGCGGGAGCGGCGTTATTTACATGTCTGAGGTGAGGGAGAGCATGCTCTGGGGCCGATTTTGTTTGGCAGACGAGTGTGTGTGTGTGTGTGTGTGTGTGTGTGTGTGTGTGTGTGTGCGTGTGCGTGTGCGGTGTGCGGTGTGGTGTACATCAAGGCCATGACGTGCCATTACACGGGAATACTCTACGACTCCATGCAAGCCAGCCCGCCCTGGGTATGTGGGAGGGACCCAACAGTCAGCGTGCCGTTCCGCCATGCTTGAACCTGCGAACCGGCGATGAAGCCACGGAGCCACGGAGCCACGAAGCCACGAAACCACGAAACCACGAAGCCGTGAGGCCACGAAGCCACCTCTCCAAGATCCGTCCCTCGTCCTTTTCTCCTCTCTTCCTTGGCCCAATGTGAGCCGGCTGCCGATCTCCCTTGTCCTGTCTGGCCGTGCGCTGCGTTTGGCCCACCTGCAGTCCTGCAGTGGAGTGTCTCACGGGTCCTGTGCTTGTGGAGGCCAATCGTCAGCCCTCGCTCCCAGATTTGCTTCAGGCTCGCCGCGAGCACAGAAACAGCCACAGTTCATGTCTTGTTTGGTTTGGTTTGGTTCGGTTTGCTTTGGCTTCGTTTCTTTTCCCAGCGCCGCCGTCGCCGTCGCGCATCGTCCCGCCTGACTGCTCCTCTGCTCCTCTGCCCCTCTGCTCCTCTACTGCTACCTCTCCGTAACAGGAGTACCGCTGCAGGTTGCCTCGACGCCCCCGGAAACGGCTGCGCAGGCTGATCACGGCTGCTTTCGGCCATTCCTGCGCCTTGGCCAACGTGCCCGGTACCTGTCAATCACTCACATCGAGAACACCAGCTTCCCGCCACTGCGCAATCCCGACTGGACCTGCCACAATCCCATCCTGCCAGCTCTCCGCTTGTTTCTCCATCATGCGCCTCTTCGCCTACCCGTCCTGCGCGCTTGAACCCTCTCTCGCCTCCAGCTCCAATCCCTGTCAGATTGGGCAAACTCAAACCCACCTGCTTCAACGTCATTTCTGTGAATTTACAGCCTGTCGCTGTCGCCGAGTCCAACATGACGTATGCGGAATGTTGGCGCGCCACACCAAGCTGCAAGACGGGAATGCGCACGCCTGCCATCCACCACAGCCAGCCGGCGCAGAGCCGCCCACGACCTACGGAGCCCCGTCGCAAAGCTGCCAGTTGCCACAACCTGCACCTTTCCCTCCTCCAAAACGCGCCGTTACCGCATTCGCGTCGGCCGTCTCTGCTCTGGCAAAGTCTGTGTCCGGCACACGAGGCGTGCTCGCAGCCTGCCAGCTCGATTCTTGGAGTTGCGCGTGCTGCTGTGCGGCAATCGTCAACATGATCTCATCTGGCGGTTGCCGCATGGAAAAACTCACCAAGATCGAAAATCGCAGTCAAGCCATCTTGGTTTCCTTCCCTTTGTGCCACGGCCGCCTAGCCGTGCTTCTGCAGATTTGTGCCGTTTGCCCAGAAAATACCGTCGCCAATTCTTGACATGTTTTTCCAAGTCTGCCGACTTTGCGCCTTGTTGCTGTCCCAGTTGGAGAGCCGACTGCCACGCCACTGTTTTGCGTAGCTGGGACGCGGCTGTGCTGTTGTGCCACCCGTCGCCTTGGGCCGTTACAAGGACCATGAGAAAGGTGACAATCTGATGACGGACCATGCTGCCACGTTGACGGCCATTTGAGACAACTGACGGCGAGTTTCAAGTCATGCGGCCGACCTTTTCACTATCTCCTCCGACGTTTCTTTTTCGACGACATCGAGATAAGCGGCACAGAATCGACTCGTGGCTTCGGCCGTCATCCCACGTTGCGCTGACGGTCACCAGAGAAGCCCCATAAGCTACACCAACAAAACGGTACTGCGGACCGGCGATCCAACCGAATGCCTCTCCACCTGCTCGCTCGAACCCCAGTTCCGTGCTTTCAGCTTCGAGCTTTGGTTGGCAGCAAGGTGAGTCACACACTGCGCGCACTTGCAGCTGTGCTTTTCCACAGCGACGACCTGAAGGCTCTAGGGGGCGCGTCAGCCTGCCAGCCGCTTTCCCCAAAAGCCGTCGCGACGGGTCCTTTCAGAATCTTGTTTGGCCACTGCGGCTGACAGGGTCGCTTCGTTTCTCTGCTTGTCTGTGCCAGATGACCTGCTGCGGGTTGCATCTCCCGAGGACCGATGGCCTCGGCGTCTGTGGAGAGAAGGTGTTGCCTGATGTAGGCTCCCGGAATCTGCGGCTCGAAGGCTCTGAATCTGTCAAAGCTGTCGTAGGTAAAGGGGTCTTGCTCCCTTTCGTGGGGTCGTTGCCCGAGTCCACCGCCCCAATACCATAGACCTAACCGTGGATGACGCTGACCTTTCCTTCTCCCTCAGCCTCCTCACTGCCCTCGCCGCCCAGTCTTTCCTTCCAAAACCCCTTTCCATAGCTCACCAAAATCTCTTCTCCCTTCTTGATTCCCCTCGCTCGCGGACCCTTCGCATTCTTCCCCTTTCCCAACACCCAAACGCCCATGCGCCTCTCGACCTTCCCACCCACCTGCACCCAAACGTCCGCAAACTCAGCATTTGGACCCGTCACGCCAGGGACACCGCGGTAATCATTGACAAACCGCCCCTCGTTCCCGCCCCGTGCCGCGTCCACGCCTATACCCAACTCTCGGTCCAAGCTGAGGTCGTAGTCGGACGTGGCGTCGGCGTCGGCGCGCGTGTGCAGTACGCCGCTGTACGTCAGAATCAGCGCGCCGGGCGCGAGCGCTGCGCGTGCGAAGAGGCCGGCTTGCCCGCACGCCGGATGTCCCGGCGTAGCGATGGGCGTGATAAGCACGTTGGGGTTGGGAGATGGTGGGAGGGCGTGGATTGCTGTTGGCGACAAAGTTATTTGAGGCTGCGTGTGCAATGCTTCTAAGAGTGCACGGGAGACGGACGGCATCGTCGTGGGGTGTGCATGGTAGGGAAGGGCCGCGGGCCAATTTTTGGGGAGCTTGTTGCTGCCAATGGCAGCCGTATTTTTGGATGCGGCGGGCCGGGTTGAGGTTGTTGGTCTTGCCTTGGGTTTGCTCGTCTTATTGGAGCTGCCTCCGCCCATGATTGCAGTCTTGACCAAACGACTCACTCGGCCTGATGCTCCTATGTTTCGGGTTGAAATCTCCGAATTGGATGTCCGCGATATTGAAGAGGGGGACGCCGATGGTTCGAAGGTGTCTTTCCTCTCTTCTGGTTCTTAGATATTCTGTGGTTTTTTCTTGCTGTTCTCTTGCTCAATTTGGCCTTACTGTGCGTGATATAAGGATATCAGAGGCGGTCAGTTGTTGCACTTGTCAATGCAGGCTCTTTAGAATCGGTATACCTGATGCTGCGGTGATGGTCGCATTGCTATTGAAGGTGGTGAGTTGAGCCAGTAACCAATCACATCCCCCTCGCGGGTTTTCGCGGCAGAAACAGCAGACCGCCTCGCTCATCCATCATCCCTGCTAGCTTGCTCCTTTTACTGCTCTCTGCTGCTCATCATTGCCGACGATTGCGACGATTCCCTTGCACAGTTTTCAAAAAGAAAAAAAAAAAACCAGTACACATTGGTCCCATCTCATCTCCGACTGCTGTCCACGCGCTCTCGTTGACGACATGAGTTGGGTGCGTTGGCAAGCGATGGGAGAGCTTCAGCCTTCAGACATGTATATCCTTCAGCATTGCATATGTTGTTCCCCATTGCAAGCGGGAGACTTCCGTCTCGGCAGTCCTAAGAGCCCGGGTCCGATCCAGGGAATAACGTCTAGATCTTTTGGAAGGATGGCCAGCCTCTGCTTACTTGCAACATCAGAACCGCCCAAAGCACTCTGTCTGCATCGATCCCTGATTACAGCAGTGGCAGGCGCAAGTCGAACCCGTGCCTTACAGATGACCCGCGCTGTCGGTCGTTCGCCTTCGCTTGTTTCGTTGAATCAACCTCCAGGCTTGGCTTCATGGCCTGTTGTTTCATGCATGAAGTGGCCGCGAGAAGAGGTGCGTGCTCCGGGAAGCGAAAGGAGTCGAACCAGAATTTGAGTCTTTCCTTGTTGCGACATTCTGCGAGTTCATTCTTCTCGTTCACATTGCTATGGAACTGCTGCTCTGCATCAAAACTTCCCTGAGACTTCAAAAGAGCACGGCACTGCTGTCTTTCTGTCCCTGGACCGATGCTGCCTGTCGTCTGCTATTTTACTCTACACTCATGCCGGGTCCGCGCTTGTGGGGGGAGAGGGGGGGCAGGGTTCTGCACGGGCTTGCGTGCGCCAGGGGGTGGACAGGAATCACGACGACAACTTTGCGATAGGCAAGGCCGCTGCCAGCGCGCGCAGTAGGTCAGTAGTGAAAGCTCATCGCCTCGAGCTCTCTGAATGGCCTTTCCTATGCACCGGGCAATAGTAAGTGCTGATATATCCACCAGCCCTCTCCGGTCACGTCTAGCCCAGGCCCGTGGATCTCATCGATGGATGGCAGCTAGCTCGCCTGCAGATTCAGCAGCCAGGCACTGGCTGCTGGGTGGCCCGGTCCTGATCGTAGCAGGGGACGCAGGTGGAGACTAAGTATATATCGCCCGGGAGGCTTTGGTTCGTTTGAACGCGCTACTGCATTCTCTCCCCGTTTTTTTCTGCCGCTGCTCAACTTTACCATCAATTTGTGACTTTACCACCACGCTCATTCCTCTGGCACCTCAGACTTCTGTCCATTCGTTTTCTGGAGAATTGTCAAAGCAGCGCTTTGTGATTCTTTTGTGCAGCTACGACTGTTGATTTTAGTCTTGTTTTTTGACGACTACGCGCTCATCCCACGTTGTCTCTGTTCTATTATCCTACCGCCTTGCACATAACTGGAACCGCCATCATGCGCCTCTTTACATTCGCGTCCAGCTCTGCTCTTGTTGCTTCTGCCACTGCTAGCATTCACGCGGCTTCGGCTTCTGGCACTTCGTCTTCGTCGTCATCTGCATCAGCATCAGCCTTTACGCCGTACATCGACTTCAACACCATCTCTTATATCACCGATACCGTTTCTGCATACACCACTTACTTCTCTGCAGCCACACAATTCGCGCTCTCAGATAAGACATACATGATTTCGGAGGTACATCCCAGCATGAGCCCGCCCGCTCCTCTACTCAAACCACAGCTCCTGTCCCTAAACAAGATTACCGAAGCACCCATCTGACCTCCGAATACTTCCAGGCAACAACTCTCACCATGACCGACGGACCCTTCACCGTCGTGCGCCCTCTAATCGCGCACACCATCGTCGCTGGCTGCGCAACCTGTTATCCCGCGCCTACAACCGCCTCGCTCACAGTCGCTTTCTCCACGCCACTGCCCTCGCTTGACGCAAACGGTACCAGCGTTGGCACTGCGAGCCTGCAAACCGACACGGCCGGGGCGCACATGACGCGCCCCACAGATTCGGGCGCCGCCACCAAGAGTTCTTCGGCGTCGAAATCCGAATCCGAAGCGACGTCTACGCGGTCAACGTCGCAGTCTGCGCCTGTGTCATCCTCGTCCACCTATGTCCCCGACACCATCACTCTGTCGGCATCTACCGCGCCGCTTGCTGCTGACGATGGCATGACCAGCGCGACTCACGAGGCGGTCGCTGCGAGCAGCAGCATCAGCAGCAGCAGTGCGGCGGCGGCGTCGTCTGCATCCGATCCTGCGTATACGGGCGCAGCAGGGCGGAGCGTGGGGACATCGGGAAGAGCAGGATTGGCGGCAGTGTTGGCGGTGGGGTTTGAGGCATTTGCACACTGAGCAAGCAAAGTGGCGGAAGATGATGGAACTGGGACTGTTGTGGGCAACGTTGGGCACCATTTTTATGGGGTCTGGTCCTAAATCTGCCATAGGCAGGTAGCTTAGCTGCTCATAACTTTGCCAGTCGAAAGAAGGACATCTTACTGCTGTGCTGGGGTGATGGCGTTGAGATCAAAAAGTACTGGAAGGCGGTGCTAGGATTTCAAAGATGCATTTAGTGTCAGCGAAGGAGCACGGCCAAGGCGCATTGAAACCCCAAAGGCTTCAAGAGGGGGCCGAGCATAGTTGTAAGTCTTTGCTGCAGAGAGGGCTGAGGGGGACTTCCTTTTCAGGCGTTCCTGCAACGCCAGGCACCTATCCAAAACTGAAGTCACATACTGGCCCCGGTACCTTACCCAACCCAACACGCGGTCATCTCAGCGTTTTCAAACGGCCGGATCACCCAAAACACGCTACTTTCGCAGTCGGATACCTTCGCTTGTTGTCTTCGAACCATGGACTGGGGAGAGAGCCAAGAAGCAAGCGGCGAATGGTGAATCCCCTTGTTGGTCGGCTGCTGGGAGTTTCAAGTTCACTGAGCTCCACTCCCACTCCCTTCTGCATTATGATCGATTCCGAAAGTCTCCTACACCTCGCGCGGCCATGGCCGAAGCGATGACGACGCTAATGGCGACTTTGGGGCGAGCGCTTCTATTTGCAGGTTCGAGTGCAAACTGATCTTTTTTTTTAAAGCGGTCTTTATGCTCGTTGCGTTTTCGCTACGGCAACCCCGAATGCACCATATATCCACGGAGTGGAAGACTCTCAGCAAGCGGTTAGATGCCCGTGTCTTTCCTTTCAACACTCCTATTCCACGGCATGGCATGGATGCATATCGGGAGGGGG
>JAIFKG010001678.1:0-20099 GCA_020351975.1 Phyllosticta ampelicida
ATTTTTTTTATTGCATTGGTGGAGATGGGATCAGGTGAGGTGGGTGGGTGGGTGTTTAGGACCTACCGGTCTCGCGCTGCGGAACAACAGGCCGGGTTTCAGCTTGGAGGGTTGAGAGAGCAACGACGTGACGTCGCGAAAATTGAGCAATTTCTCAAATTCGGACGGGGCATTTGGTGTAGCCATGTTGACCAGAGTACAGTATTGTCTGCGACTATCTCCAAGCTCTTGGTTATATTCGGAACGAGTCTCTTGCGGGCCAGCCAGGTACAGGCAGCAGACGATGGAGAGCCTACCCCTACCCGTAGGAGTAGTCCAGGCTCGACACGCGGTGTTGACGGGAGGCTAGGGGGGAGCTGATTCCAAGAGCGGAAGAGGTGAAGTTGGGTGGAGGAGTCGTCTGGTGTGGATAGGTTTTTCCTGCAGCGATCAGGTCCCACCAGCGCGGCGTGCGCCCTGGCCTTGGGTCAAGCTTGAGCCAGTCTCCCGTCTCCCGTCTCCCGTCTCCCGGCCACCCAAGATTCTCCTAGTTCGACCTCGAGCGATGCGACTGTGCCTTTGTCTGTGTCCAGGAATGCGAATGTCCACGCTGGGCTGAGCTGATCTGGGCTGAGCAGTCTTGGAGTCAGCGATGCGTGGTGGCACCTGCAAGGCCGCTGCGTCGTGCCCTGCCATACCTGGGTACTGCACCATGATGTCACTACCCTTGACAGCGAGCTAGCTAGCTAGCTACTCACTACTGTACACTCCCGGACGGCCACCATCTCCTAGTCCTTCTAGTCTTCCTAGTGTCTAGCCCAAGCCTCCCCCAGGCCTCCCATCCTCCAGCTGTTCTCTCTCTATCCTTGCTACATATCTGACTACTTGTCCCCTCGCCGTTCGCTCTGACACAGTCCGTCCTCCCGCTTGCGACCTCTCAACATCCTATGCCGGCCCCGACCTCTTCCTACCAGCCTTCTATTTCCATCCCGCTCTCCTGTTTCCATACATACCATGGCCGCCGCCCACACCGACCACGCCGGCCGAGGCCTTGGTCCAGCTGATGTGCCCTGTCCCGACCCGGCCGCCCACAACGAGAAAGACAAAAGGTTGCAAGAGCAAGCTTCGACAGCAGCCCTCTACGTCACCAGCCCCGAACGCTTGACAAACGACCGCAACGCCAATCAGGACATTTCAGCTGCCAGTAATGCGCCCTTGAGCAACGCCACCCTTCTCTGTCGCTGACCCTCTTCGCAGGTGCCGCCGCCTCTCTGAAGCACGCTCGCCCTGCAGACCTACCAAGCTTTCCGATAGTAGGTATCGACGCCGCCAATTCCGCTGGCACCGCCGCCTTGCTCGCTGCTGGCAACAAGACCAAAATTGAATGGTGGAAACCAGACGGCACCCCCGATAACGCCCTCAAAGCTGCCCTGCTCGCCCACAATCAAACGATGGCTCCCGTACGGAAACCAGAGCTGAGTGCTGCAGGCTCCAAGGCTGCCCTGCAGGCACACAGAGACAGCGCAAAGGCAGACAACAAGCGCCCGCACGCGCCCAGCACCGACATCAACTCAGCAGCAGGCATCGCCATGCGGAGCAAAGGATTGAGCGCCCAAAGGAACTATGGATTTCCTGAGGCCGGCAAGATGAACGCGCTCACTGCGGCAGCAGGCGCCTTTGCTGCGGAAAATCGAAAAAAGTCCGAAGCGCCCGTCTCACATCATCCGTCATATCCTGATGCTGCCAACTCTGCGCAACACTCACTTAGTGCTGCAGCGCTTGCGCATGCGCCGCCGATGAAGCAGAAGGAGGAAGTTGCAAAGCGCCGTCCCGAATCGGACGCCCTGCAGTCGTCGCGCATCGCCCATATCGGCAACAACCTTCCCAGGGAAACGTATTCCTCGTCACCGCCCGTTTCGCTTGAAGTCGACGAGCAGCGCCGCCAAGATGCTCTCCACGCTTCGGCAATTTCAATGGCAAACCAATTGTTCGACAGCAAAAGGCATGCTGCCTCCGGTGAAGCAGCCGGCCTCGCCAATCCCGGGGAGACTGCCGCACGGGCTACCTTCAATAGGCCTCACTCTATGATAAGCAGTCCCAACTCTAGTCCAGACATGAGGACCGAAGCCTTGCAGTACCTCAACTTACAGGAACAAGCTCAAAAATTGGCGTCTGAGCGACTGTCCAAGATTGATTCAGAGAAGCCAGCTGACTACCGCAGCTACTACGGCTACGGCGGCGCGCTGCCCCGCAAACGTCTGTCCATTCGCCGGCGTCGACGTGCGGTGAGTGAAGGAGACATCAAACTCCTGGACGACGAGGAGCAGGCACAGCGAGTGAGGAACCAAATGTCGCTATTCAACAAGCAGCTGGCCGAGGTGGATACGAAGAAGCGACAAAAAGATCGCGAGAGCCTGATTGCTGCCGCCGAACGCAAAGTCCATGCGCAAATGCTCAGCATCGACGAGAAGGTCTTTCAGGAGACGGGCAAAGTGAGCGCGTCCATGATGGAAGAGTGGGAGACAAAAGCAAGAGCAAAAGCCACCCAAGAAAGTGAGCAGCGAATGGAGAACCATGGAAAAGTGCATGTCGGCGGAGGCAAATTCCTGAACCAAAAGGACATTGATCAGATTGCGGCAGGGCGAGTCCATCCAACCCTGCTAGAGATCGGTGAGGCGGCAGAAGCTCATAGAGTCAGGGATGAGGAGAAGCGGTTGGGCGAGGCGGAGAAGAAGCGAATGGAGAAGCTAGAGAAGGAGAGGGACGCGAAGAGGAAGGCTGAGGATAAGAAGCTTCGAAGTACGTCAACTGTCACTCCACTTCTCAGCTCTCGCTAACTTGGAATAGACGAGGAAAAGGCATCTGAAAAGACCCGCAAGGCCGAGGAAAAGTCTTTGTCAAAGACCAAGAAAGAAGCCGAAAAGGCCATGAGAAAAGAGGAACAGCGTCTTAAAAAAGCCGCAAATCGAAAGTCGAAGGATGTCTCCAGAGACAGGCAAAAGCTGGAATCGACTGACAGCACCGAATCATCAAAACCTGCCGCCGAATCTTGTCCCACAACAGCTGGCTCTGGTACAGAGCACCATACCGCACGTCCTGCGCCGTTGACTGTTCCTAGCTATCGCTCTAGAGTCGATGCGATTGCCGATGTCAGCTCCTCAGAGGGTGAAGACGAGATTCCAGGCAACACGATATATCTTCCACAAATAGCAGCCGAAGCAGACACCGACACCCGCGCCTCTACCACGACAGCTGCCACGAGGGCAGAAACCACCACCTCGGCGCCCCAAAAATCACCCCTCCCTCCTTTTGCCCCTACCTCCCCCGTTCCTCCGACGCCCAAATTTATGGCGCCCGACCAACAAGCCGCACAGCCCAAACCACCAGCACCCGAACCCACCAAATCCCATCGCTTCAAGTCTCTCCTTACGCACCTAAAAATTCCGCGCCCTCGATCAGACAGCGCCTCGGGCACCACGGCAACCCATCCCACCACGTCCCAAGGCTCGTCTAAAGCAGCGCACTCATTCGCGCACCCCAAACTTGCCAGCGCCAACCGCCCACGCCCGGCATCCTTCATCGGTGGTGCTGCTCTCATGGGCAGTCGTAGTGCGTCGCAAAATCGTCTTTCGCACGCGGGGTCGCATGCCTCGTCGTCAGGCTCTACTCCTAGCTTGACACCTAATCCTGACGGCAGCCACAACAGAGACAACAGCCGCAAGCGCACATCGAGCAGTGGCCACCGCACGCCAGGTCTCTTCTCCGCTGTCCTCGGTCGCGCGCGTCCGTCGAGCAGTGCTGGTGATGCGACGGGCCGCCCGCCGGCTCATCACCGCCACACGCTCCAACTCGGTGTCCGGTCTGCGGCAGACGTCAGTGTGAGTAGCCTGTCCAGCGCTGGCGACGCACCGACTGGAGCGGGCACGGCGGCAGCACCGCGCGGTCGTCTGCCGCGCCGGCGCACCAGCAACAGCAAAGTGAGCAGCATATCGGGCGAAGGCGGAGACAATGATTTCTTCGAAG
The DNA here is from genome assembly GCA_020351975.1 of Phyllosticta ampelicida. Classification (NCBI taxonomy): domain Eukaryota; kingdom Fungi; phylum Ascomycota; class Dothideomycetes; order Botryosphaeriales; family Phyllostictaceae; genus Phyllosticta; species Phyllosticta ampelicida. The sequence goes on from JAIFKG010001678.1 coordinate 4,003, forward strand.
AAGCCCGCGACCGATTCGACATCGACGCCGAAGTTGGCAGCATGAGCAATATCAGCGCGACGAGAAGCGGCGAGGCCGACAGCTTGAGCGGTGGTATTCCTCCTGGTGCGAGCAACAGGAGCCGCGAGCGGGGCGGCAGTCATGGGAGTAGTGTGGCTGCTGGCGATTGCAGTGGCAGTGCGCCCCCTTCAATAGCGGAGAAGATGAAGAGTCGAATTACCAACGGCAGTCCGGTGAGGGAGACGCGGTTCACCGAGCGATTTTAGGCGGAGGAAGTCGAGGGATAGGAGGAGGCTGGGATGCATGCTCATCCGGTCCTCCTTTGCCCAACTCATGTTGGTGTCTATCTGCATGACTGAACGTAAATGGCCGTTGGCCATTAGATCTTTCTCAATCTTACCCCTACCTAACGATTTATCAAACGGCGCAAGGATGGACAAGGCATGAGATCCGAGGGTACAATACCAGACGCAATTTCTCCATTTTCTTTTTTGCCAGAAACTTGCTCAAATGCGAGCGCTTGTTTCTGCGATGCACAGTAGGCACACAACAAAAGATACATTAGACCATTTGAATGGCAATACAACTTTCGTCGAATTGACAGCGATGGACGTGAAATTGACTCAAGAAAGCGACTTGAGATTTTCCGTCTGTCTGCCCATCTGAGACTTCAGGCCTGCCCGAGACTTCATCAATGCCGCCTACCCCGCTCTAGAACCATCCGCTCAGGACATGACGTCGGTCTCTTGTGAAATTCTCTTCACTTCGGTGGAGACGATGGGCCCATGAAACGGCGGCGTAGCGTAGAAACGGCTCCTTGACCCTAAACATAACCTCCCCCCCCCCGGATGGATGTGAGCTTGAGACGGGCGGCCTGGATCCACGCGGGCCCAAAGGCTCTTGCGAATAACTTGACTGGCCGTGAGCTTCTTCGCTGTTGACGCAGAGCCCAGACGTTCGTCATCCATGTCAAGTATCCACGTGCTGTTGATCGGAATGAGAAGTGCTGAGAGAACTGGCCGGTTGAAGCTATTGCTACAGCTGAATCATGTATGTATGTATATGACGCCGGTTCTTGGAGGTATGAGGCTAACCCCCCGTGTTCTTTGGGAAGCTCTACAAGCGCACAGAACGACGCGAGAAGAGACTACTATAGGCGATAGAGTGCTCTTCGAAGGCGCTTTGCCTTCCCAGGGATCTCGAACCAAGGCGGCATATGAGTGTAGATGTCAGGACTAGAGAGAAGGGTATGGAGGATGGCTATAGTATAGGCATATCACCCTGCAAGCAGTAAAGGCCTCAGATGTAATGCTAGATGGGGAAACTGTGGACGATGGGGAAGCCCGCAACGGGAGCGTGATCCTTTTGTCATGTTGAATCCCAGTCGTTAAAAAGTTTCCTCATACAACATGTCGCCCCTTTAGAAACACCTTCTTCCTGATCGTATCAAACTTACAAGCGGTGACCACTAGATAGGCAGGACTTTGGAGCCGTTAGTCGTTAGTTGGCCGGTCAACTACTTCGTACGTGTCGGTATCTTTAGGATGCTGGAGCTCGCATTCATAGGCAGGGCGCTAGAGGATATAGAGAGAGGACCGTACATTACTTCTCTCCATGCCCCTAGCAACATGTCATTGTTAGGGAAATCCATATATTCGCGGCGGTAGCGAAGGATCGAATGTAGTGTACTGAGTAAGGCCCAGGAGCCCTAGAAAGTTGAGGATTGTCGGAATCTTTGTTGTCGAAGTGTTTCGGAGAATCATGGTTACGTCTTGGATAACGAGGTGACTTGGGTGAAGGTGAAGCTGTGGAGTTGTGCTGACAGGATCCATCGATCCAGGATACAATTTCCGGCTCATTGTGCAATTATCGTAGGTTCAAGGGATCCGTTCGTTGTGAGTCGCCGCGAGGTCTAGTTCGGGATTTGTAGCAGCTGAAGAAACTTTCTGTAGACTCTTGCTTTCTTCTAGAGTACGGCTACCGGTGATCTTAGCTTCTGCTGCTTGAAGGCGTCCCATGTGGTCTTTGTGAGTGTTTAGAATCTTGATGTAATTTCGCCCCTGAGCGCGCCAGTACTTGCACACGTCGTGGTGGTCTGCATCAAGGGGACAGCAGACTTCTTGAAGATAATCCATGACTGACGAGTCTCATTCCAGAACCATGATATTAGTGAGTCCAATTGCAGTGGCCAATGTCTCATAGAATGAAGTGATCAAGAGTCTGGACGCTATGCGTCGGAACTGCTCGTTGATAACTTCTATTGCCGTGGAATTTCAGGGCAAGTCCTACACATAGTGTTACGTCATGATAAAGGAGATCATCAGGATCCGGGTCAAGATCTCAGCCAAGTCAATTCCACGGCGGGGAGTGGAAGAAAATTAGGATTTGGGAGACCGAGAGGATAATATTCCGCTACTCTCCATATTTCTGCCCAAGAAGGCAGCCGTTTCAACCACCAGCCCGACCATAGAATGGACTCCGGAGATTATGGGCACTCTCCCAAATGGAACAGGCTTGCCTTTTCCAATTCGACCTCGTCGCATTTCATAAAATAGCTCTTGGGCGAAAATTTTAATGTTGGTCTGTCTTTCTGAGCACTGAAGAAGTCTGTATTGTATCCGAATGTCAATACACAGGTTTTCCCAACATCTGGATCATTTGGAAGCAATATTTCAGGCCAGAACCGGGTCAGATCATGGTGCTTAGACCAAGTCTTGGGACTGTGACCTCCCAGTCTGTGCACAAAATAATGCCGAGTGGTGCAGGCGTTTGAGGCTGATATACAACGTGTATGTACTGTTTTGTTCATTACTAATGGTGATGGCTCTTGCGCCTTCTTTGGATGCGGACTAGGAGTTGGAATCGAACTTCAAGGGTTGCTCCGGTCGCCATCTTGACGTCCATATCAAAGGCGAGGACCATCCCCGTGCGTTTCCACAGCCTCAGGGGTGCCTTTGGCGGTGAACCAGTCTCGGTCCACAAGTGCTGGACATACTTTTGGCACCTTTGAAAAGGCGGTTTGCTTTCGTATGAGCTTGACATCTGATGTAAGTTACTCAAGAGCAATTCCTGGAGATGGTTGACGGGTGCTCCCTGCTCGTGCCCCTCAGTATCGACGGTATACCTTCATGGAAAATGCCGTCCCGGAAGTTGTACCGAGGTCTTTCAAATGCCCTCATGGCATTTCTATCCTCGTCACGCTGTCCAGAATCTCGCTTGGATAATTTGGATTTCTTCTCCCGTCCGGATTGCGTTCCGCCAGACGAGGTGCTCAGCTACACAGCGGCCATATCGTCATTGGGGAGGAGTAACGAGCGCGCAGAGGCACTACGGACCGTCGGCAAAACAGTCGGATCTCCCACGGGGTCTGTCAAATCTGTTCACGTGTGGGCGGAAGATCGCAGCAGATTGAACAGCAACACGATGTTCTTTTTTTCCACTGCAGCTTATTTCAGTACCGTCCCCCAATCTTAGATGATGAATGGAGTCGTCTTGTACAACGATCTTGGCGCTCCGCTATCATTGGAGGAAGTTGCATCTCATCTTCGGCCGCAGTCTCGTCGAGCCGGAGAGAGCGTAGAAATAGTGGTGGATCGAATAATCGCGGGTCAGTGGCCTGCGACGCTTGTTCGGCCCGTTGTGACGACACAAATTGTGGCGTCCGTACGACTCGACTTACCGTCTGACTGGCTCCGAGATCTGGCGCTGCCTCCTGTGGCGAGTTGTTCTGGGATTGGTTGAAGAGTGCCTGGGTTGAGAGAGCCTGGCAGTTGCCTGGAATACTACATTCCGGGTTTCTTGAGTTGCTTGCGGGCCACGGAAAAGGCTTGAGATGAGCTTGAGTGGAGTGCATTGAAGCTTGGCCTACGCCCTTCGGAGGCCAAGAGAGGGAAGGAGGAACAAAACTTGAAGCAGAAGCAAACATGCCTAGCAAAAGAGAGAGCAAAGGGGCGCATTGCTTGGCGTTTCAATTGGCGTAGCGAGCGGGACCGCCAAGCCTCCTCTTACTGCATATCGGCCTTTCCCGTGGGCGCCAAGACATTGCTCCCTCTGCATCGAGTCTGGATGGTGGGAAATGGATCAATCAGCTTCGCGGAATCGCTCCACATTTTTCCGACGTACTCTGACCCCACTGACCTGCTTCGTCCGCTGTCGGTCGCCGCACTTTTGCCAGTTTGCTCAACGCCAGTCCTGTTTCGTGGATTTCAGACCATATGCGCCGTCCTCTGCTGCAGCCCTGTTGGCAGCTGGCACATTCGCTTGGATCATGCCGAGTGATCCAGTCGCTCCCGGAGATGAAGGATCAGAAATGGGTGTTTCTCTGGTGGAGATGCCGTCTCCTTCGTCGTCCAACTAGGAGTTGATAGAGCGGTTTATAAGGGTATTCCATCGTCTGCCCTGAAACTCGATTCACCATCCAGTCCTCCTTTCTGCATCATTCCCTCCTTTCCAACTGCTGAACCTGCTGAGCAGTTCACGTTCACCATGAAGACCGCAGCTCTTGTAACCTTTGCCCTCTCCCTGTTCAGCCAGCTGGCCCTGGCTGCTCCCACCAAGACCAACAACGAGAAAACCAATGTCCTCGCTAAGCGTGCTGCTATTACCGATGGTCCGTCTGTCGGTTTCGCCACCCTGAACGGAGGCACCACTGGTGGCAAGGGTGGTACCACGACCACTGTCTCCGACCTGGCCAGCTTCACCAAGGCCGCCACCGCCGACGGTGCCCAGGTCATTGTTGTCAGCGGTACCATCACGGGCGGTGCCCAGGTCAAGGTTACCTCCGACAAGACCATCATTGGAAAGGACTCCAAGGCCATCCTGAACAACGTTGGCCTCTACATCAAGGGCCAGAAGAACGTCATCATCCGTAACCTGACCATCAAGGAGGTTCTGGCCGAGAACGGTGATGCCATTGGTATCCAGGACTCGACCAACGTCTGTAAGTTTTGGAACCCAAGGTGACGTCTGAACTTGACTGACTGGGAAAAAAGGGGTTGACCACTGTGACTTGTCTTCCAACCGGGACCACGACAAAGACTACTACGACGGTCTCCTTGACGTTACCCACGCTTGCGACTACGTGACCATCTCCAACACCTACCTCCATGACCACTGGAAGGCCTCTCTTGTCGGCCACTCTGACTCCAACGGCGACGAGGACACGGGCCACTTGACCGTCACGTACGCCAACAACTACTGGAAGAACATCAACTCGCGTATGCCCTCATACCGCTTCGGAACTGGCCACATTATAAACAGCTACTTTGTCGACTGCAACGATGGAATCAACACCCGTGACGGGTAAGAGGAAGAAGTCTCCTTGGGGGGAACTTACAAATTGCTAACATCATGATAGTGCCCAGCTGCTCGTCGAGTCCAACGTCTTCTCCAACATGAAGAAGCCCATCTACTCCACTGACAGCGGATACGCCACCGTCAACGACAACGACTACGGTGATGGTGAGAACCAGGCCGAGGAGGGTAGCTTGAGCAAGTCTGACCTTGGCTACGACTACACCCTCTTGGGCTCTGGCAAGGTGAAGTCTGCCGTTGTCGGAACCGCTGGTGCCACCCTCTCTTTCTAAGCGACGGGATCGCCTGACGAAGCATGACTGGTTGCGGAAACGTTGGTTTCCTTGTGAAGTCTGCGATTTACAGCATCAAGCATAGCATGAGAGTGTGCATTCATTCTTTTAATCAATCTTTTGAAACCGACTGCGCAATATTCGCGTGTCTTGGCGTGCAAAAACTCGACGTTGTGACGATTTGAGACGATGATTCAGCCGACACTATGCCGCTGATGAAGTGATTGATTTTTACGTACGGACAACTCACTCCGTGCATCGGGTTCCTTTTCCTGGCTTATCGTGGTAAGAGTAGGGTAATAGAATCGGAAATACGCCTCGGTTCTCGGTTTAGAGAGTATCCTGAGTCGGTCGATGGCAAGACCAGGCCGACCAACGAGAGAGCTTGACACGGGTAGCACGTATCGTCCTTCTGCTGTCATGATTTGCATAGGCTGGTATGCTGAATTGTAGGTGACAAGTTTGATTGTGGTGAATTTGACTTGGTACCTTGGGTAGGTAAGGTGAAGTAGGTGGTTGAAAGAAGCTGAGCGGCCCGTGCAAAATCTCCGCCGCCGGTCCCTCGGTCCAAGCTTCCATCGTTACGTAGTCCACCTCACCCCGCTGCACCTATGCCCGCTATCTATAGCGCTTCTTCTCCCGATTTACGCGACAGTGACAACGACATCGACAGCGTCAGCAAGGGCCCCCATGTACAGTACAGTCATCTTTCCTTCTAACATCCTGGGCCCATGAAACCATCCCGTTCCCGCGTCTTTGTACAAAAATCTCTTCTTTTCATCTCGACATCTCCACGGCCTTTCTCCAGAATAACCACTCGGTTTGCTGACCAAGCACGAACGATGACAAGCAGCACGCCCTTCCACAGCTTCTATCTTGGAGCCTCAGCAAAAAATCTCGAGGACACGGTGTCGCATTTGACCAATGGCCATGCAAACGGAAACGTCGACCATTGGGCAACGCCTGGCTCTGCAGCCTTTGACTTTCGCTCCGATACTATTACGACCCCTACTGCTGCAATGCTGACAGCCATCTCTGCGACCACGCTCCTCGACGACGTCTACCAGGAGGACCCAACCACCAATGCTCTGCAACAATGGATCGCAGACATGACGGGCAAAGAAGAAGGTCTTCTCGTCATGAGTGGTACCATGGGGAACCAAGTTGCGATCCGCGCGCACCTGGCCGGACCACCTCACGCCGTTTTGTGTGATCATCGCGGGCACATTTTGACGGCCGAAGCGGGTGGAGTTGCCAGTCTTTGCGGTGCCCAGGTGACTGGTGTTGTGCCAACCAACGGACACCATTTGACCTTGGAAGATGTCAAGGCGCACGCGGTCCTGAGCGATGACATCCATGCGTGTCCGACCAAATTGATAAGCTTGGAGAATACGCTGGGCGGTACAATCATGCCATTAGAGGAAATCAGGAAAATCAGCAATTGGGCACGCGAGCAGGGCATCATCATGCACCTGGACGGCGCCCGGCTGTGGGAAGCGGTTGCTGCTGGCGCAGGATCCATGAAGGATTTCTGCGATTGCTTCGATACCGTGCAGCTGTGCTTCAGCAAGGGACTGGGTGCTCCCATTGGAAGCATTATTGTCGGCCCAAAAGCTTTCATCAAGCGCTCAAGATGGATCCGCAAGGCGATTGGCGGTGGCATTCGCATGGCTGGTATTCTTTCCGCTGCCGCAAGGACCGCTGTTGAAGACACTTTCCTGGGGGGTAGGCTTCAGGAGACGCATCAAAAAGCAAAGAGGGTCGCGGCTTCATGGGAAAAGCTGGGTGGTAAACTGTCCGCGCCTACAGAGACCAACATGGTCTGGTTGGATCTCAAGTCTTCCGGCGTCGACCCCGCAGATTTCATCAAGCTTGCCAAAGAAAACGGCATCCAAACTTGGGGTCCACGAACCGTGGTTCACTACCAGATTTGTGAAGAGGCGATACAAAAGCTAGAGCAGACCATGGGAGAGGCTCTCGCCAAGGCTAAGAATGGCACCAAGTGACGGCGGGGAGTCTCCGAATCTGTGTTTCTTTCTTTCCGTCCTTTTCTTTTGGTGTTAAACTCATTTGATGAGCGGTGTTCAAGCGTGGACGAAAACGGCAAAATCAATTGGTCAATTGGTCTGATTGCGTAACAAACGCTGGAAATAGAGCTTCAATTCAGAGCGACCTGGTTTGTTTGTCTTTATATGTCTTCTTCGGTCACCATCTCTCCATGTTTCCTTATGTGTCATTGGCCGCTAGAGCAATCATGACTTCCGTCAATGACACATTTGGGCCTCTGCGTTCTTTGTACACACCTTCATCGCGTTCTTGTCAAGGCGACCTGCAAGCCGTTCAGCCTTGCGCCGTGGTACGCGTCAACGCCTCCCTCGCCTCCAGTTGGATTTGGGAGCGCCTCTTCCCTAAAGCAGGTAAGTGGGTCCACAAATGAGACGTTCGGGATTCGAGCAACGGGAAAGGCGCCGACTATCGAGAATCGATCCTGCAGCGCCGCAGGGACGCACTCAACACCCACCATCTATAATATTGCTGACGCACCATCAGCTGAGATGCCCCAGGCCTACATGATGGAAGTGCAGACGGCGCGTAGCAGCATGCCACTTGCACCGCCATATTGATTACGTGACGGACGCGGCCGTGAGTTCATTCGTGGCAGGAGTGAGGCAGTGCTTACCACTTCCTTAATGCTCACACGGAGAAGATCAAGTTCCCAAAAAGAGTTCGCAAGCAACAGATAGCAGGTGGTAGAGGCGGTGACCATTTGGCCCGCCAGCAGAGCCGCCTGTTACGCGTCGCAGAGCAGTCTTCCAATCACCGCGCCGCTCGGTCAGATGAGAAGAGCCGAATCCTTCGCCCATGCGTCATTGGGCCTCTTCTTGTACAGACAACGCGTAAACTGCGTGCGAACGTTGGAGTGTCGCAGTCACTGCTCAGCCTAGCTTTGCGTAGTCGCTTCATTTACTTTGACGCGGACTTCCTTGTGCGCAGCAAACAGGCTCGGACGTAGTGGAGATGGCCGTTGAAAAGGGCATGCCCGAGTCCTGTTTGCAGCGAAAAGTGTCACTCCTCTTTGTCTACTTTCTTTGACTCTGCCCTCCCGTCTGCGACTATTTTACATTCCTCCTCCCTTGCGTTGCCCAAACCACCAATTACCTGCCTCTTCTACCCGGTAACCACGCGAGCTCAACTCCTATCCATTCCATCTACAGCAGACATGGCCGCATTCTTCGCCTCCCAATTCGTCGGCCTGCCTGTTTGCATCACCGACTTCTCCGTCTTCGAGCGGCGCCGGCGAAGCTCCAATCACCATTGCGGAGTCGCAGCATCAGATGCCAAGAAGCCGACATCCCCATCTTCTCAAATTTCGCCATCATTCGTCGACGAGAAGGATCTCAGACAACATACTGCAGCAAAGGACCCCGTCGAATTTCGAGGTCTTCTAGCCCTCCCCACACCGGAAAAGGAGCTCATCGAGCCCTGGAACATCTACTTCCAGTTCCCAATCAGGCTGGAGCGCAAGCAGGCATATCAGTCGCATAGCCATCTGGACGAGCAGGACTGAGCAAGAAAAGGAATATCTGAATCTGAGTTTCCAAGGAAAACGTTTTTGCCCTGCTCCTCCGCTGCGCTTACATCGCCGCCTCTCAACACCCACCACCAAGCCGGTCATTGGAGCTGTGCGTTACAGCGGCGCTGGTGCGACCCAAATTTGGTCAATTCGGTCGCTCTCAATTGCTTAAGCACAGCCGTTTTGCGTCGGTCGAATCATGACTCCTATTCGCGACCAAGTAAAAACTATACCGACCAACATTCGTACGCCGCCCGCAGCTTCAGACCATAAAACGCGTGGCACCACAGCGATGGCAGCGCCACTTAGCCATAGCGCTGCAGTCCCCCTTTCTTCCTCAAATAAAGCGCAACGATCTCAATCACGATACCCACGCGTCCACGAATCACCTTCGACTTCTTCCTCTCCAGCCGCCACTCTGTTCGCGTTGAGCCCAGCGCTGCGCTTCGAATTACTTTGGCATGGCGTTCGCGTTTTGCTGGCGAGATTGGCGGCTGTGAAGGGTCGCAATGCTGTAGCGACTCTTTGAAATTATGGGTTGTTTTCATGAATATTTTTCGGCCTTGAGATTTTTCTGGAAAGGGGAATGAATGGCAGGAGCCAAGAAGGTGGAAGCGCCCGTTGACGTCGATATCCTCCGCGTCATTCAAAATGGATGGGGAAGCGGGAAGAGAACGACTTGCGCTGTTGCGGATGGTCACGCCTTCCCGGGGCAATGAGACCTTTGGCACGATGTATTCTTCAGATAATCCTGACGGGGTTTGAAAGTCATACAATCTCTCAGCACCGTCTCGCTTGACGTGAAGCATGCGTCTTCGGATACCACGTATGTCACTTTGAGGTAGAGGAGGATCGACTGAACCAGATATTCTGCAAAAAATTTCGCAATGCAATCTCTGTTTATATGAATAAAAGACATTACCGTATAGGTCAAACTTTGTTGCGAGCTCTTCGCCGTCAACGATCAGCCTGAGGTCTGGTCGAGACTCGAGAAACGAGGTCAAGCTGCCGCTGAAACTGGTCGAGCTGGCCTAATACGCTGTACGTTTCACTCCCAGAATTATGTTGAAGGGAGGGGCTTGAGTGGTACAATAAGGCGTGGAGAAAGTTGAATGTCCACCATCACGAGTTTCCAGGGCGTAGGATTGTCCTTGTGCCTCAGTGCAGTGTTCGACCTACTAACAACGAGATCCAAACGACAAATTTCAGTTTAGCTCTACGCCGAGCGCAAACAGGGTTTATCTCGATGACCAGATGATGCGAAGCGACGTCGCGAACAGCGTGTGATGATCTACGGCGGTGCATTTCCTCGACAACCAACAGCTTTTTAGCCGGGGTATCCAGGACGCCATGGTTCTCCGCGTGCGCTTGAGAGGATTCCTTTTCCAAGGCGAAAAGCTGCTTTTGGCGTAGGCGCGTTGGACGGAATTTTGAGCGCCCATGATTTTGGCGACGTTATTATGACTGGCCGTGTCAGTTGGGCGATATTGCAATGGATGTAGTGGAGGAGACTATCTAATGCGTGTAACGAGGCCACGTGAAGACGTTGGGTATTTGCACAAGGTCGCCATGCAGCACACAACGTCTCTGCCGGCGTCGTGGTCTATCGAGTTCTTTGGTAGCAGTCAAGGAGGTTGAGGAAGTACAGTGTGGGGCGGGCAGAGGTCAAATGGGAAGACTTCGCCGGCTTCCTTCCCACGCTACCCCTGTCACAGGCTGCAGTGCACGCCATGGGCTTTCAAAAACGCATGCCGTCGATCTCTGCATGAATGGAGCGGAAGTCGTGGCTTAGGACGTCTACCTTTTTTCAGTGACTTTTCAATTTGTGTTTGTGCTGTTGCAGCCCAAGATCGATTAGCAAGCTGTGAGTTCACGCAGTAGTTGTGATGCATTAGCGCTGGATAGATAATGCCATAGAGAATGCTCATAGCAGATGTGTCAAGTCCCATACATATAGTGCCAGCAGCTTTGCCTTGCGTACAGAAGCGTCCACAGTGCGCTAGATCGCGAGACTTTTTGGCAGAACCGCATCCTACGTCGCGCCAACCCTTAGTAGTACCCTATATGCTCCTCCTCATCATTTCAATATTTGAGTTGTATCTCCTTGCCGAATTTTCATCAAAGTGCACAAAATATTTGTAAGGGCTGTCGCAGTCGTGTCAAAGGGAATTTCATTGCAGAAGCCTATTTTACTGTTGAAGAAACATCGTTTACAAGTCCTCTGAATCATCGCTGATTGCGCTCGTTCCTCCGGCGCGAGCCTCACTCAGCACCTGCGCCGCCAACACTCGGCCCGACTCGCTAATGAAAATAGCGCTGATGACGTCGAGGCCAGGAAAAGGCGAATAGACGTACTCGAGCTCCTTGACTATCTGGCCGTCGCGGTTCCTCGTGATATTCACGCCGTTGTAATACATGTCACGCTCGTAGCTGCCGACGACCTTGTGGTCAATGGGGTTGCCGTTGTTGTCGAGCGATTGGTCCACGATGCTGCCGTCTTGCGCAAGGATCCGATTCGTGTGCTTGTTGCCGCTGTAGTCATTAACGCTGTACAGAATGTTGTGCACCAGGTTGTATGAAGACTCCAGTCCGCGTGCTTTCAGGTTGTTGGTGCTGGTAGAGTTCGACGAAGAAGGCTCGGAGGAGCCAGTCAAGCCACCAACCGTGTGATTCACCAAGTCGCCTAGGTCCTCCCCCAGCGTTGCGATGATGGGGTTCAGGTCGATGGAGTCGAGAATGGAGTTGACCATGTCGACGATCCGCTCGAGACGCGCTTCCAGCATGACTTTGGCTCTGACATCTTGGATGGTCAAAAGGACGCGGTCGATGGATGCGGTGACGCCAGCGTTCAGTGAAAGCAGATTCAGCACTTCCGCGTCCAGATTGACCTGTCAAATTGAGGTTAGTAATCACATTGATTTGATGAAGAGCTGCTCGCACCTTTGCTGTGATATTATCGACTTCGATGTCGATTTCTCGGACCGATATGGAAGCATTTAAGAAGACGTCAGGCGGAGGATTCGCTGCCGAGATGTTGCTGTTGGTGTTTGCAGTCTCGTACAGCGCCTCATCCGTGCTACCTCTTTGCTCAAGACGGTAGCCCATATACCCATCTTGAGCGCACGTCAGCAAGGCGAAAAGAGGCGAAATCAAAAGAGATAACCTCATGCTGCTGGTTCCGACGACAACGGCGCGGCGCGAGGGCTTTCCGACAACAAACACAACGACGACACAGAGGGGCCAGCGCTGGTTAGATACAGCATTTCATGGCTGAAGGCCAGGGATCATGACTGATAGCCGAGCTTCGTAGCCAAGGTTTCTGCAAAGCCAAGGGGGCCTTATTGAAACTGTGCAGACGGTAAAAGGGCTCGAGATGGCCACAGGTGGAGTCCTGACCACCGTCGAATGAAACGCATGATTGACCAGGAGACGTTCAAGTTAGGCACTGCGCGCCTGGGCAAGCCGGGGTGCCCAACCGCCTCGGGGCCGGGCGCTCCTTGACGGCAGGCGTGCATTCGGACAAAATCCAGCTTGGCTTCGCCAGGCTTGATGCCGGATAAGGGTCTCGACGTTTTCTCACAATATTGTTATATGGGTCGACAATGCAGCCACCCTCAGTTATGATGGCTCATGCGTCACCGCCATGTTGTCGATGTCGAGTCTTGTCGCTGTCTTCTTGACCTTCCTCGCTGCTCTCGCCTCTTCGCAAACGCCAACCGGCTCTGTGACTACTCCGCCGTCCGTTTTGGCATCGGTTACCTCTTCTTTCTCGACCGGCACGCCTTCATCAAATACCACCGCTTCGGTCCGGCCCACGAGAACTCCCGCTTCCAACAGTACTGTCCCGGATGTGGTCCTGAACGTTCCAGAGCTCCATGTCGGCAAAATTGAATTGGATGTTGATAATCTCAGGTAAGTCGCCTGTCTTGGAATGGCTGGACTTGAAGTGACTCCAAAACAGAGCAGATATCAACCTGAATGCAAATGTCGCCAAAATTGTGTCCATCAATGCAGGCATCGCCCTCAGCGTTGACAAAGTAAACATCACAATCGCTGATGTCGATGCCGAACTGGAGTTGGTAGTTCGTCTCGGACATCTCGTGGACATCGTGAATAGGGTTTTCGATTCACTTGACCTAAATCCTCTCCTCATCAACACGCTGAACAACGTCACGTCTGTCCTGGACGACGTTGTAGGCGAAGTAGAAGGTCTGCTGGGCTCCATCACTCGAGGCGACAGCAAACTTTCATTCCTCATCGACAACCTAGGAAACATTGTCCAGCAAGTTGCCGATGCCGCTGGCCAAACGACCAGCACCATCGTTGGAAACTATCTTCAGAATATGACGTACACCGGCGAGCTAAAGACGCTTCAGGGCGGTGCGATTCAGAAGACATACTCGTATTCGCCTCTCAATGCATTGGTCGACATCGTCTTCAACACCGCTGGCCAAATTGTTAGGGCTGTCGTGCAAAAGAAGGGTCAGGGCAATACTTCGACTTCGACTTTTACCAGCACCCCTACGGCAAGGAGATGAAATTGACGGAAGCACTGGAGATCTTTTGGGATCGAAAATTTCTGAGCTCGATATTTTTAGGTCTGAATTGAAGGAGTATGCTCGATACTGGCATTTCAAGGTGCAAAAGGGTGATGTCAACAGAGGTGGATGATGATGATATTTCAAGGTCCCAGGCACTGGCCCAGCACCGATGGGGCCCGAGACTGGTGGATCTGGCTAGGATCCCGTGAGTGCCCAGCTCATTCGCATCGGATGGGCCCCCAAATAGGGAGCAAGTAAATACATAGAGCGAAAATCTGACGAGGAAAGAAGAAGCAACCACTGCGAATTTCCCTCCGAACCGCTTGCTCCCGTGCGGTTTTGTCTTGATCTGCGGCCCTTGCTTTAAGCAGAGGGCGGTTATGGCGACCCGCTGCCGAAGCAGCCGGTGCCCCATACAGATTTCGGTCTCCTCTACTCCCACCCAATGAGATTCCTCCAAGCCCATCCCGAGCCCGGGTCCCTTATCCCGCAGTGTTCCAGTGCCCAGTGTTCCGGGTCAACAAAGGTTTAGGAGGTGATGTCTTGTCGACCAGGAAAACCATAAGGGGGAAAAACTTGATCGATAGGTGTTGCCATTACATGTGCACTTTGACCGGGGAGGAGATTATGAGTAAAGAGACTGACTGCCGTGGTGCCCAAGCTTGGTTTGTTGCATACGGGAGCGGCTTGTGGAGCCGCAACGGCGATGACGAGTCCAGATGAGTCCAGGCGTCGGCGGCGAGTAAAGGAGTTTGAGCCTGTTCTTATCGTGTCGGCGGCGTGCCCTGAGCGGGTATGATGGTTCGACGTAGAGACCCTTCGCTCCAGTCGATGGCGCCGTCGTAGGTGGCTTCGTGAATGAGTTCTAAAGGCGCGGTCGCTGGCTCTCGTCGTGCCATGAGGGTTGCAGCCTTCCCTCTCTCATCCATGGATCCGTCAGAGTAGATAAATGTCCCGCGGGCTGCGGGCTACGCAGCTCGAATCGAACAAATCCTAAGCCAGTGGGACGCCCTAACTCAAGGAAAACAGAGAGGCCAATCACTTGACCAATGGCTTGACAGTTGGACTCATGTATACTCGCGAGCAAAACAATTGGACATGTACGAAGCCGCAGAACCTCGCGCAATGAACACCTTCGCGCGAGCACTACAACCGTGCTCACCACTTTATGCTACCAACCTCACCATGAATGTCGGTGGGCATACCAACCTTCTCGCCGTCATTCAGGACTTGCGCGCTTTTGCAGCAAGCACAACATGCGTATGGAGCCTCTACAAGGGTCCCACGCAGGGTGTTGGAGGTTGAAGTCCCCCCTTACGAACTGTGGAACATTTTGGCTGCGCAGGAGCGCGTCAAGTCCGTCCCCCGCGTGGATTGCCCCCGTGGACAGGGCCTCCACTACGGCGGCCTGGACACCGGCAGTGGAGTTGCGGGGGCAGGCTCCCCTGTGCTGCTAAGAGGCGGTCCCTCTCTACTCGTGCACTGCCTCATATAGAGCGAATAGCTCGAAGCTCTGTCCTGGTCGGGCGGACGAACCGGCCATCCTTCTTTGGCCGCGCTGGGCATACTATGTTTTGAGAACCATGAGGGCTCTGGCAGTTAAGGCATTTTGTCGGCTTTGAGCAGCGGCCATGATAGTGGCGCTTCTTGGTGCAATTCGCGCAGCGCGTCTCCCTCGCGCAGAAACTTTCAAGGTAGAAGCCATGGCACCGGCCGCATTGGATGGCGGGGGTTGCCACATTCACACGTTGCACAAGGACAGGGCGTGCAAAGAGTAACATTTGGGTGGGGAAGTGCATGGCACGAGACTCTGGCACGCACACACGGATCTGTCCCTCGTTGAGAATGTTTTCCTTGCATATTTGGGTCCAGTCCATGCGCCTTATGGGCTGCAGTCAGTGACGTACTGAAGTTCCCGGCCTAACATGCCTCCAGCCACTGGGTCCACCTCCTCGCCTTCCGGCGTTTGGATGACCTTCGGGATTGGCCCACATGAACGCGGTCCATTCTCCTGCCGCTCTACCGTTGCAGAGCCCACAGCCAACTCAATCTCCTTAGCCTTGGCCGCTACGGTGGCTGCTTGCGCAGGAGAGTGGGTGAGTATGGCGAATCCTGTACATGTCGGCCAGACATCACGAATAATAGTCTTATTGCCCATGATCCGGGAAATCTTCTGCTTCATCAGGATGGAGTTTCCTTCTGGGTTGGGTTATCTTCCGCAATGCGTATCACAACGCGTCTGTCCTCCTGGGTTTGATGGTGCGGAGGGGAAGGCAACGATGGGCTTCTCTGCTCGTGGAAGTTGGTTGAGCGGCGGGCACAGCCAGCGTATTAGGCCGGGCGGCCGTCTTGTCTTGGGGGACTGCGTACGCGGGGGCGTAGCAGGGGGCGCGAGGG
>JAIFKG010001679.1:0-14975 GCA_020351975.1 Phyllosticta ampelicida
CCCCACTCCCCCACCGAAAAAAAAGAAAAAACCGACGTACCTTCAGGAGTGCGTTTTTGGCCGTGTGATTGCATTGTAACATGCGCGTTGAGGTGGTTCAGCGTGCCATAAGCCTTTTCGCACCCGTTCCAGCCGCACTTGTACATGCGTTCGATCTCTTCGTATCGCCTGCGGGGCCGTTTGTGCTGCTGAGCACCGGGAATTGGGACGAAAGAGTACACGGTTGAGAGAGGATGGCCGCCCTGTCTGGCAGTCAGAACTGAGCAGCTCGAGGCTCGTCGCGTCGCGCTTACCCCGGGAGGACGTTGTACTGGTGAGACCATGGACGGCGCAGGCGGTCCTGAAGAGACAGGCGCATGGCCGTACATGTGAGGGTACTGCTGCGCCCAGTCGGGACGCGCAGCGTAGACGGGCGTGCCCGGATGACCGCCATATTGCGGGATGTGGTGGTCCGGAGGGTAGGGTGAGTATTGGTTGTGAGGCGGGTAGGTGGGGCTGGTCGCGGCGGCGATGGAGGGATCTATAGGGACTTCGGGGTCAGACTTGATGCTTTGCGCGTGGTCATTGTTGGTGGCAGCATTGCCATCGGACAGAGGCAAAGACGGACTTGTTGCTTGGGCCATGTTTGCAGCTGCGGGAGGCTGGCCCGGCGGATACTGTCCTCGCTGAACGTATTCTGGGAAGGAGCCCGAGCGGGCAGAGGAGGGATTGATGCCGTAGTCGGACGTCGGGGTGGCAGATGAGGAAAAGTTGGACGAACGCGGATCGGATCCTTGGTATTGCGCAGCAGACGCTTGATCTGGGCGAGCGAGATGTTCAGAGTGGTTGTCGGCGACGAGGTGGTAGGGTGGATCGGTGGTGATACCTGACTGCGGATAGTCGTTTTGTCTACCGTCCATAGACTGCGCGTGTCCGTTCAAGTGCTGAGCGAGCTTTTGACTCGACGACAGAGGGCTCTCGGATGATGTAGGATGGGGAGTGGGATAGCTCGCGGACATGTCACGCTTAATTTGCAAGCGTCGGCGGGAGATTCGCCGCTTGGGCAACGAACGACGAGCGAGGAGAGCAGGACGGACAAGACAGGACAGGACAGGACAGGACAGGACAGGACAGGACAGGATAGGCAGACACGCAGCGCTTTGCGGGAGGGTGTCGACGAGTGGACGACTGGAGATTTAGACCGTGCGGACCGAGGCTGGGATCCAACAGCTGACAGTAGGAGGCGGTAGTTGAGATAGCGTGCGACTTAGACGCGGGTGATGCGCAGGCCGGTCTCTTTGAGTGCAGGCTACTCGGCTAGGCTGCTCCGAGCGCGCGCTGAAGGACGATGAGGAGGAGGAGGAGGAGGAGGAGGATGGTTGCTGGCCTGTAGTAGCGCACCGGTGTCTGTTGCACGGGAGCTTGCGCCGATGCGATGCGCTTGGAGGAATATCAAGATGAGAGTAGCTGAGAGCGGGCTAGCTTGGGTAGAGGTAGGGGTTTGGTGGCGGCGGGCTGCAAGTGTGGCCCTGTGAAGATTGCGGCACCAGTAGCGGATTTGGCCTTAGCTCAAGGCGTGAGGTAATGCCGCCGAGCGGTCGACGACGAAGCTAGGCTTTAGAGTGGTCCGGTGGTGGAGGGAGACTGGGCAGTAGAAAAAGTGGAAGGGCGCGACGACCTCGGTACCCAGCCAGCACAGGACAAGCCCGGCCGTACCTATGAAACCACGGCCAAAGCCCTTGTCCAGACTGCCCAGTAGGAGCACCCGGACCGCTCCTGGCTTAGTCGGCCCTTTGCGAATTAGACTTTGCCGGGTCCAATCTGGGCGTTCCCGGCAATGACAGGACGAGCTGCAGGCGGAGCGTCGTAGTGTCGTGTGGTTGTGGTTGTGGTTGTGTTGGTGGTGGTGGTGGTGGTGGTGGTGGGTGCGAGGTGTGCTGAATGGCCGCACGCGAGTGGTGGGTGCGCTGGAGCCGGTGCGCGTACCTACTCCTAGTTGGCTTTGGTGCGTGGAGTAGTGCGTAGAATAGTGCTGGAGCGAGCTGGTGCGGTGCGAGCTGGTCGACGCAGGACGCAAGACGTGGCGGGGAGTGCCGATCGCCCAGTGACACGCTCTCAGACGGAGACAGTGTCTGGTTGGAGGCGAGGTCGAGGTCGAGGTCCTGTCGTGCGCGCCAATGGGGACGGGGTGGACGAGGGTATGTGATGGGAGAGAGCGGGAGAGAGAGCGCGGGAGGGAGAGCGCAGACGCCGTACGGAGAGGTGTTGATTATTTGGTGCCGACCAGTCCAGTCGGTCTCTGGGTCCAGTGCGTTGGGTGGGTTGTGCGCGGCGAGCAAAAAGGCTCAACTGGCAATGGTATTTTTGATTGTGCTAGGAGTATCCGTATCCTCTACTGTTCGCTTCGCCAACAGGCGACGGCGGCCGTTGCCAACAGCTTCACTACTGCACACCGTCTGTCGTTTTCGCTCTCCATCTCTGCCATCGTTGCACGTGTTGCACGCACGCGGTCATTTTTGGTATGACGGTGACGGCAGCCGAGTGGCAATCATGGCTGTCGAATCAAGCTCCCCAGTCCCCACGTCCTGCAAACTCTCCCAGCCCGCCAAGACGTCTGCGGCCTAGCTCGAGGCTTGTCTACGAATGAGGCTGACGTTGATTCTCCTATGTTTTCTGCTGCCGGCTGTTGGTGCTGGTGCTGGTGCGGGCTGCTGGCTGCTGGCTGCTGGCTGCTGGCTGCAATGCTGCCCTGCTGGCTGGCTGGTAGCTGTGGTATGCTACGGGAGGCTATGGTAGGCCTCGATGCGACTCTGCCTTTGCTACTGTGATCCCTCACCGACTGCCATATTGCTTGCCTTGGTCATCCCCGCTCCCGCCGCCCGTCATGATTGATTGACTGGTGTTTCTGATGCTCTTGTCCATTTGTAATTTGCATCCACGTCACTTTGTCGATACGACTCCCCCTCAAAGGCAATGATGTGCGCATAGACGGCTGGTTGACGCATCAAGTCATGGCCGCCGGAGCAACCTCCTCGGCCCTCCGCCAGAAGTCTCGCCTGCTACCATAGCCACTGGGCTGATGGCGCCCTTTGTCGTGCGCCTCACAACCGGGCACAGCTCCGCCGTCTCTCACTTCACCTCTTTGGCTTGGAATGCGTCCAAAGATTGCGATCTGCCGCCGTGTCCAGAGAGAAAATGCAAATGCTGCTGTTCTGATTGCGCGCAGCCACCGCCCTACCGTCCGCCACCGTTCCTCTGCGCTTAGCAACCATCTTGTGGTGAACATCAACAACTGTTGTGAAAAGAATGTCCGAAACGGGCGGGTCGTCGAGTCATCTCTGCAGCCAACATCCCTTGGCCCGTTTGCATGATCCCGTCAGTTTCGCTCGTCGGGCCCGGCCGCTTTCAATGCGCCCACCCTGCTGTGCAGTAGGAGTATACACGTCCACTGTCTTGACCTGTGCGTTCTCATCCCACATACTGCACTCCTCGTACGGGGTACCGCACTCCTACGTACCAAGTACCGGGACAGACAAGAGGGGAGCCGGAAGCAGACCGGCCAGCGACGTCACAGGTCGCGACCTCTTCCCGAAAAGGTGGCGTTCGACGAACTCGACTCAGGCGCGACCATGGCCAATTTTGGAAACTACCAACACGAGTGCGCTCTTTTTCTTTCCCTTTCTTTTTTTTTTTTTCTCTCCCTCTCCCCTCAGAGGCTTGGTGCAAACGTAGTTTGACTCCTTTAGCCTGATCTGAACAAGCGAATAGGGAGCATTTATGATAATTACAAGGAGCGCCGAGTTGCTCAGAATAGAAGTATTCTCTTCACATCAAGAGCGGTTCACTAATCTGCGGAAACCCCTATTGTGGCAGCATAGGGTACCATGGTAATCTATGCTACGACCATCCGTGTGCAATTGGACACGATTTCTCCGCGGCTGTTCCTGGAGGTGCTGGGTGGAGAGTGAGAACCAGATGTTGTTCACGGCCCTTTTCTTACTCCTTGTTGCAAATCCAATCCTGTGGCGTCCCCGCGACTACTTCTTGCGACCTGCTCACCCTGTGGCTGATAAGGGAAGAATAATAGAAGTCATCGGCTAGGCCTGGGGCCTTGCAGACTCGTTCCCCCTGACTCGGGAGGCGTTTTTGGCGACGGGAATCAAAAATGATCGCCGCGGAGACCAAACAAGAGGCGTCAAGTTAGCACCCGCCATGGTCACTCGTTGGATCAAAATGCTCGCGCGTTGCGCATCCGTCCTTTTTTTTTTTTTTTTTTTTTGGACCCTACGCCTTTGGTCAGCCGTTCATTGTGGACCAGCAAGCAATCCGTGGTTTAGCCCAAGCTCTCGAACTCGAGTGTTCACCATGTGGGGCTGCTGCTTTGGCGAGGTTCAAGGATGTTGTCGAGTCTAGAAGGGCAAAAGCCAAGAGGCTGATACACGCAGACAGTCGTCTTCTCGTCCCGCCTCATCCTTGGCCTCGGGCTTACGGACACGGTTCTCTCATTCGGTCTTCGAAACAGAACATGTCTGGACTTTCGGTGCAGGCAGAGAAGGGGGGGAACAGCAAACAACGCAGAAACGCCATATACGCCAAGTCAAGGTTTGCGCAGGAGCCGCCGAGATGATCACTGCTCGTGCCTCCAGTCGTCTGTGCTGCTGATGATGAAATCACACTGGAGCCTGCAACGTGCCATGTGTCGATTCATTGACATGGCTGGTCTTTGACGACGCAGGACTGGATGTGTGACTGGACGATATCGAATTAAAGCTCATGACTAAGACGATTAGCCGTCGCTGATCGGTTCGCCGAGTGTGGATCCCTCCAGGTCGTCAGTTTAGCCCGCCGTGGCTTCTCGCTTCTCTGCAACTTCCCAGCACCCCTTGCACCCTATCTTAACTGCGCTCCAAAGCCATCATCACGGCGCCTGGTCATTCGAACACCAGAGCAACACACAACGGCCTTGTTTCGCGGGCCAAGCAGCCCTCCAGGATTCCCGGTCCAGCAGACAAGCGACTTTTGCCACTTGATCTGTCCATCGCCGTCACCGCTCGTCGGATGCCAACAGGGACCCTCCCGTCAGCGGCACACCAGAGAAGTACCAGCTGCCCAGACGACCGACGGCCGACGGCCAATAGCAGGTGATTGACCTTGGTGAGGCTTCACGTGGGCAGTTCTTGCAGCACATGCACAGAATGAGACCTGTCGTCTAGCTGCTCTCAAGACGGTTGATGCTTGAGAAAGCTGGGACAGAGCTCGCCGTGGTGTGATAGGGGAGGCGGGCGGGCGGGGCATCGGGGAGGGGCCGCCTCTTGCAGCTCCTATGACGCATGACGCATGACGCAGCGACGGAATGCAGAGCTGCAGTCAACGGACGAGATGAGGTGAGGGATGGATGCGCTGCACGGCTCTGCTCGGCTCGGCTCTGCTCTGTTCTGCTCTGCTCTGCTCTGCTCGCTGGAGTACTTGCACATGCCAGGGAAAATCAAAAGCATCGTCTTCCCAAAAGATGACTGTGAGTGGCTGAGCAGACCATGTGCAACTCAAGGCCGCCGGCTACCGGGATGCTCTCTTCAGGCCATCCGAAAGGAGCCTCCCACCTCCGCCTTGCCGATCTCCGACCTCCAAGACTCTGTCCAGGACGCTGTCGATACCGCCGCAAGATGGGCGCATGCACGCTGCCATCTGCACTCTGCAATGTGCCTCGCCGGCCACGTCCACCCGTCCCCTCTTCAGTACCTTAACCAAATACCGCCGCCGCCTTGCGTCGTGCACTGCAGTCTGGGCCTCTGTTCGACTGATCATGACCTGTACGCTGTGGCCGCGTCCCTGCCAATCCTTCCACCCCAGTCCCGAACATGTACTGCACCATGTATAGGATGCCGCTTCCTCTCTCTGATTCAGATCGAATCCTCTGGTCTATACGCGATTAGGGATAATCCAGTCGCGTCCCTGCACACCCCCCTGGAAACCCTGCCACTCCAATAGGACGCGCCCGCCAACAACCCCTATCCCAGCATTTTCAATAGCACTGCCTGCCTCCAATATGCCGATCAAGCAATGACGCTCCGTTCCCCGTTCCCCGTACCCCGTTCCCTTCATCGACGGGCGACCTACGACCTGCGACCTCGGGTCTCTCTCTGCTCTGTTGCTGCTTGGGCCGAGTACAGTAGTCGCACGCAACGTTCCGCCGCTAGGCGCTCGGTAGGCCTGTCCGCAGATCAGACTTGCAACTCTCTTCATCCCATTGCCACCACAGATGGTCAGAGGAAGACACGTGTGCGGGGAGCAGCACGACGCGCAAATTCAGCAGCAGGAGCACAGCCTTGACCACTTGGTTTTCGCATGTTTCCAAAAACAGAATGGTACAGTACTAGATATATTCCATTGTGTACGCAACGTGGTGCTTTTCGGCGACTGCCAATATTCGCCCCGCACTCATTGTGCAGAGGGGACAAAAGAGAAGGCATGTGCGTTTGTTGCATCACGGACGTGCAGTTGAACCGCTTGGGACCCCCTGCGTTTGCGGAGGGAAGACGAGGGCCCGCCCGTTCTGACAATGTCCGCCTCGTCGTTGGGTCTCGTCTGATGATTTCCTCGCCAGTATTTTCCGTCCCTGTTCATCGATGACTTCATCCTGGACAGCATGCAGCAGCAGGATAGCCCAGGCCCGGGATGTCACCAGCTGATGATGCTTGCATCGTGGCCCTGCGATGATGGCCATGTTAGGCGATGCTGCGGCACTACCTCGAGCTTACGTCCAACGTTGCCAGGAACCTGCTCTAATGCACTGCACAGACGTTGAGCTAGTCTCCTCGCCATTATGTTACGTACGCTACATTTGCGCATGGACATCAACATCAGCATCAGCACGAGCATGAGCATGAGCATGAGCATGAGCATGAGCATGAGCATGAGCATGAGCATGAGCATGAGAGCCTCGTCCTTATTGTCTTGACTCGATGATGGGTGTGTTGGTGGCTGGGAAAGCATCTCGATGCATGTCTGCAACGCACACGCGCATGCGCCCTCGCACTCGAGCTCCTACGTCAGTAATCGTTGCGTTGTGCAGCATGCAAGCACGAATGGCACGAGCATGGTCATGGGCAAGATCAAGGAGCAGATACCCGACTACGAGGTTTCCTCCCATTCTGAAGCCGTCCTCTCTTCCTTCACAGCGCCTTACTCCATTCCTTGAAGGGTATGTGGAATCAAGGACTGAAGGAAGCGATTCTTTTGACAACCACAACACCATCTTCCTAAATTAAAGCGATCCAAAGAGGCAATGCAAAGCCAGAGAAGCAACAGCCCAAACCATGGCCATACGATTAGCCCATGGGAATTGCTACTTGTTGGAGTGTGAACGCTCCTTGTCTTGAATATACTCGAATGGTTCTTCGGCGTCTTGTTTGGTTGCCTACACTCTTCTTGTGTGGAAACAAGGACCGAAGGGCAGAGCCCTTTGAAAATCAAAACAAACCCCAGCCTCGTGTTCCCTAGTGGGGCGATTGGCCAACCATCCGCGTTGGTCGCAACGTACAAGATTGCTTTTTCGACATTGATGACGTAAAATTCTCCTCTACTACTACTCTGCTCGGCCAAAGAGCAAGCACTGTCCATTGGTGTTTTGCTTGTCTCCCGCATTCTCTCCTTTATCGCTGTCCAAACTTACAACGAACCCTGGAACTCTCCAAGCGAAGCCTGCTGCCACTCGATAACATAATCCCTTGCTGTACAATTAATACTGGGTCGAAGGAGAATGGGAATGGTTCAATGCCTTGTGGTGGGCCAAATGTGTCGACAACGCACGAATATTCATGGATAAGCCAATTGTTTTCCACAATCCATCTTTGGTAGTGCCAATTTTCAATGCTCCGATAACGCAAATTTTCCCGTCTCCTTTGTGGGGGTTTCAGTCGTTTGATGCACCGGTGATTTGAAGATCCAGCGCTCAACCGATTGAAGGGATGACTTGATCCCTTCTGCATTATCAATCCTTGCTCGCTACACTTGCCGTCCTCTTCGCAGGGAGGGTGTGAATTTGGAATTTTTGGTAGAGGTGGTTTTGCCCTCAGGGGTTATTTTTACGCCATGGGAAGAGATGAAGTGAATTAATCTGCGCATTGCGTCCCTTTTTTTTTTTTTTTTCCATATTCACCCACAATAAATTGCCGTTAATTCATGTATGACGCCAATGAATTCACCACTCCTGTGTCTTTCATGTCCCAGTGCGCTTTTCCATCTCCGCATTTTCAACCCGCTGCTTGTCAGTCTTCTTCGGCCTCAACCTTGACTTCGAGGCAACAAACCCCTTCCCTTTTCAAGACTGCTCCTGGGGTGCAGTTTTGACAACTATTTTCAGATTGGGAAGAGCTTTGCGGGACTTCGGCCAAAGAATTGCCTATGAACGGAATCAAGACTTCAACATCAATGGCTCAAATATTCTGTTTGCGTGCAGAAACAAACCGTCCACAATCTGAAAACTGCAGTGACATGCATCTCCTTGTGAGCGAACGAGTCCATATCAACTGCTTTTACGCAATGCGACTTGCTCGTCCCTTTGTTGTCCGACTGCTCCGATATGGCCTTGGAGAATCCTCGGGCAACCAAACCAAGTCTCGAGCAGTGACGTTGTCGTCTTTTTGTATTCCAAGAGAAACAGATCCTCAAGATCCTCAGGTACGTGACTATCGCGATTGATCGCCAAGCGAGACACCCTAGCGATGGGCTACAAAATGGTGGCTTTGCTCCAACAACCATCTGCGGTGCTCTGACGGATTACTACAGCGCATTGTTGCCCTTCCTACTACTCCCTCTGAGTTGTCCTCCTGACATTGCTGGTGGCCCGGCTTCTGGGCCGCTTTCGCGTCTGTGGCGATCATGTCGCGATGTGTAAGGCGCGCTCGTCTATGACGAATTTCAGTTGAGCCTTCTCCCTCGAGGGGGGAACCAAAAAAAAAACACGCCAATGCTCGGAATTTATGTTAGATCTGAAGAAACTAGAACCGCAAGAGGGACCGAAGCCTCTCTACTTGGCAGCGACACCGACTTTTGTGAAAAGGTACCCAAATCTTTGGAAACATAAACTGAGTGTTGCGTCTTTGCTTCTACCTATCTGCAGCCCCTGGTGCTGCACTTCGATCCCCTGTGATTGCATTGAGCCGCCGCTCTGCACCTTCCCACATAACTTTACTGAACGTGCGAAACACTATTACTGGGGCGAGGATTGCGTCGAAGAGAGTTGAGGCAGCTTCAAAGGCCAAATACAGAATGGGGAAGTGCACGACGGCTCCACCATCAAACATCTGTTCAAGTGGCAACGAGCCACACGTTTCGTTCGGAGTCTAGGCTCAGATTAAGGTGACCAGGGGTGACTCCGAGTGCTGTGGAGTCGGGTGGCTCACATTCTCGATGAGCATTGACTACTCATTTGTTGGGCAGAGCTAGAGCCGGATGTCCATCATCGAATGACAAATTGGAAGCCCGAGCAGCCTTCTTGGATTGCTGCACGCATCTTTTGAGGAGGGTTACAGACGACCGCATTACATGTAGGTCGTCGACCTGAAGCTGACAGAAAGGCCTGCGATCAGTAACGCGAGTCCATTTCCTCGATATCAGCTTCCTCCTCTGATTCTTCCTCTTGCTCCACATCGCCAACCCCGTGGTCTGGTTTACTGAGCTTTTTAATCTGACCCGTATCGCTGAGAGTGGCGTCATCCGGTAATCCCAAGCTCTTCTTCTGCTCGGCCGTCAGCTCGACCATAATTGGCGCGTACTCTCCCGTCTCGTCGTCTTCGTCATAGCCAGCAACATCCATCTCAACTTGCTCGCCGTCTTCCAGCTCTAGCATGCCCCGCCGCACGAATGCATCGTCCAGCTGCCACCCGTACTCTGACTTTAGAAACTCCTCCAGCTCATCCAATTCTTCCAGCACGTCGGACTTTTGTGGGCCTTGTAGCTCGCCCAGCGCTTTTCCGAACCTCCTCAGCAGACTCTTCAATAATGTTGCGCCCTCTTCGCTCAAGTCAAATAAGCCTCCTTCTGCATCTTGAGTCCTCTTGAGTTGCAGTCGTAAGAGTTGCAAAAGTTTGACGTAGAGCCCAGGTCTCTCCACCACCGCCGTCTTGCAGGTGAACAGCAACTCCAAAAGCCTCCTCCACTGCTCCAGGCAAGAGTTGTTATTCAGGGTCAGCACCATCAGAAAAGTAAACTGCATCTCTCCAATGATCTCGTCCTCGTCCTGATGTGCACAATGCTGCTCGACCAGCTCGCCCAGCGCCCACGACCGGTCTCTCGCTGCGTCGGTGCGCTCCCTCCCAGTCGCGCCTTGTCGCCACGTCTGCTTCAAATCGACCGGCAAAAACCGCAGCTCCCTGTCCGGATGGAACGCGCTCTGCTCCCTGGAGAGTCCGGGGATGTCGTCCATATCGCGGGCCGCAGAGCTAGCAGACGTCAAGGTCCAGTGGTCCGTTGTCGCATCGTCGCCGAGAATGCGGAAGAGCATTTCGGGGGTGATGCAATCGGTGAGATTTCGCCAGTCAGTCTCGCGCTCTTCTTGCTCCTCGCCGTCCTTGGAAGCGCTCTGCCGGTACGGCGTCAGGCCCTCGCGCCACACAGCACCAAGATTTGCGCGCCATCGCAGCACCTCGGATGAGTCTGTTTCTGCGACGAGCTCCTCCGCCGCCGCGTCCCATTTTTTGATGAAAACTTCAGGTGGCGAATTCGGCAGGTTTTTAACCCGGAACCATGCACCGTGCCGCACTGAGAGTGACGATGTGCTGCTGGTAAAGACGAAATGCCAGCCGCTTGGTAGCTCTTTGACGCCTTTGAAGCGGTCTGTGGTGGTGAATGATAAAAGGTTGATGCCGCCCAACGCGTGGGGCGGAAGATTGAGAAGCAGCACGCAGGCTTTGTTCGTGTCCATAACGGGCTTATTATTCAGGGGCCTGAGCGTTTTCGTCGAGACATTTCTTTCAAGCTTGAGTTGTGGAAGTTTAGAGGTGAATTTATGTCATGGAATTTTGCGACGCGCAGTTGAAGGGTCCGCGCCAGACCCCAGTCGCACTATCCCACTCCGAGCCAATCATATTTTCTGCTAGGACGTTCTCTCTGCAAGCGCTTCACATTTACACATCACGGCACTTGGTCACAATCACATCGGAGAGCGCATTTCCAGGCACCATTCTCAATTCGAGCTGCAACAGATGGCTAGGTCGAGCTACTCCATCACATTCTGTTTGGGCTGCCATAATTCGGGTAAGCTGGCTAGTACACGCCTGAGATGATCAAGGTCAAAACAAGGTGACCAGCCAGAGGATGAGGACCAGGCATTTGACGCCGTTCCTCGCGTTATCAGAACCAATCCCATATACCTCGAGCGCACACCCAAATCCACCAGCACCAATCTAGAGACGGCGACCACGGCGACCACCCTTTCTGCGGGTAGAGTCGGAGGGAGTAGGGGTGACATCCTCAATGCGGCCGATCTTCATACCGGAACGAGCGAGGGCGCGGAGGGCAGACTGAGCACCGGGACCGGGGGTCTTGGTGCCGTTACCTGAATGTTGTAAGCTCCCGACTTTGTCCACTGTCGCGTTATAACGTACCACCGGTGGCCCTGATCTTGACGTGGAGGGCGGTAATGCCGAGTTCCTTGCAGCGGGTGGCGACGTCCTGGGCAGCCAACATGGCGGCGTAGGGGGAGGACTCGTCACGGTCGGCCTTGACCTTCATACCACCAGTGACACGGGCAATGGTTTCGCGGCCAGACAGATCAGTCACGTGGACGAAGGTGTCGTTGAAGGAGGCAAAGATGCGGGCAACGCCGACTTGGACAGCGTTAGCGATGGTCGGTTCAGAGGTCGTTGTTATTCGACTTACAGACGAGCTCGCCCTCGCGCTGCGTGCTGTTAGCTTCAACCTTGGCTCAAGTTTGTGGCATGAAACTTACGGCATTGGGACCGAGGGAGATGTTCTCCTGGGGAGCACGCTGGACCTGCTTCTTGGGAGGCATGGTGACGAATGTGATCGAGGTTAACGGGATGGTCGTGTCGCTGATGAGGAGTAAATGTAGCCGAAAAATGGATTCAGACTTGGAGTGGGCGCCAAGACTTTTGCGCACGGCCTCGCTTAAATTTTTCCGAAAAGTACTTTAACCTTTCAATCGACTGCCTGCCCCTTCTTTCTCATCGCGCATCTTTGCGCCCACCTGATTTTCACCTAAAGCTTAACGACGGGCAAGATACTGACTCTGCATCATGGACGCCACCGAGAAGACGGTTGGCATCATTGGCATGGGCGACATGGGCGCCATGTACGCCAAGAAGCTCAGCGCAGCTGGCTGGAGGTAGGTGGCTCTTCTACATTGTGATTGAGCCACGCGGTCCTACGAGGTAAGCAAAAGCTCCATCTTTCCCACGCCCGACAATGATGACCGTGAGTGCATTTGGCTCGAGTATGGTCCTCTGCTCCGACGTGCCATTCTGGATACCGAGGAGCGGAGGGTCGTCGATGATGTAAAAACCACGCTACCTTATTTCTTTTTGTCTGAAAGTCTCATCTCTGCGCAACTTCAAGTCACGTCTTCACTTGGACCAAGCTGACTCGAATAAATGCTATATAGATTATCGATCCCGCGATGACTTGCTCAATGCTACTTTCCTCAACATTCTAACGCTGCACCCGGTAGAATCAATGCCTGCGATGCGCCGCACAAATATGAGCAACTCAAGGAAGCCTACGCTAGAAACGTACGACGCATGTGCAAAGTGCCAGTAGGATGGCTAGCTGAGGCTATGATAGAATAATATACACATTCACGTCGACGGTCATCTCGTCTCCAGATGTAGTGACTTCATCATCTACAGTGTGCCGGCTGAACACATCGATTCGATTGTCGCCACTTACGGGCAATGTATGGAACCGGGCCGCCCCGCAAACGTGACGAACATCAACTAATGCAGATTTCTGTCCAGCAACCAAGCTTGGTGCGGTCGTGGGTGGACAAACCTCGTGCAAGGCCCCGGAAATTGCTGCGTTCGAGAAACATTTGCCCCCAGACGTCGACATCGTGCCTGTGCATTCGCTCCATGGCCCCGGTGTTGATCCCAAAGGCCAGCCTCTGGTAATCATCAGGCACCGTGCCAACGACGCTTCTTTCAGCCTCGTGGAGCGTGTGCTGTCGAGTCTACAGTCCAAGCATGTGTACCTAACAGCCGCCGAGCACGATCGCATCACAGCAGACACGCAAGCCGTGACGCACGCTGCATTCCTCTCTATGGGTGCCGCCTGGACCGCAAACAGGCAGTTTCCGTGGGAGAACCCTCGTTATATTGGTGGCATCGAGAATGTCAAGATCAACGTAACGCTGCGCATCTACGCCAACAAATGGCACGTGTACGCCGGACTCGCCATCCTGAACCCATATGCGCAGCAGCAGATAGCGCAGTACGCCAAGTCGGTGACGGAGTTATTCAAGCTGATGCTGGGTGGACACAAGCAGGAGCTTTCAGAGCGCATCAAGAAGGCCGGAGCCGCCGTGTTCAAGGGCCAGTCCAATGCAGACCTGCTGCTCAAAGACCAAGTCTTGGATCGCTTCAGCCTGGGCGAACTGCCGCCTGAGCGGGTCAAGAACAACCATCTGAGTCTTTTGGCAATGGTCGACAGCTGGTGGAAGCTGGGCATCGTGCCGTACGACCACATGATTTGCTCGACGCCGGTAAGTTTGCTGCCTGATGAGTGGTCAGAAAACACATGGCGGAAGCTAAACAGAATTCCTCTATAAGCTCTTTCGTCTGTGGCTCGGCGCCACCGAGTACCTCTTTCGCCGGCCGGACCTTCTTGAGGAATGCATCGAGACAGCCATCGAGAACAATACGTTTCGCGCAGACGACCTCGAGTTCACCTTTGCGGCGAGGGTATGTCACTCAAAACTCTCTGTTCACCACGTCACGCTGACAAGAAACCCAAGGACTGGAGCGAGCGCGTCAGCTTGGGCAACATGGAGGCCTACCGCGAAAAGTTCGAGATGATTCAATCTTACTTCGAACCACGCTTCCCCGAAGCCAAGCGCGTCGGCAACGAAATGATTCAGACCATCCTGGCTAAGATCAGTTCGTGATCTACAGAAATTAGCAGTGGCATCGAAACAAGGCGTCAGTGCTACAATTGGCAGCTACTTTGATTATATGAATGTTCTTGATGGATCTGGCACAGGCCTATCGGTGAACGGAACTCCAGTCTCGTCGACCAACACATTCCATACATCTTGCATCTTCAGAATCACCCACAGATCAAAAGGCTCGACTAGCTGCTTTACTCACACCACTCTAGTGACAGAAACTTCCATCTGACGGAGCACATTGACCTTGAACTCTACCACTCGGCATCCTTAGTAGCCTGTGCTGCTCTTAAATGTTGCCCCTGGCCTCATCTTTGCATGAGGTCAATCGGCACTCAAGTTCTTGCAACGAAGTGGCATGCAAATGCGGTCGCTGCTCCATTCCTCTCCGGCATGCCCACTCTCACGCGAGCCGATCGGACGGGCAACAGACATGTTGGTCCTCTAGACGACCGATTCAAAGGGTCTTGTTGCATCCCATCATATCGCTTTCTCTGCCTCCCCTCTCACCTACTCCTGTCCTACCACACTTTCATCTTGAGCCTTCCCCCTCCCCCTCGGCTTCTGTGGTCGGATGTAAATATCGTTTCGTTGAGTGCGAGGTTCGTCACACGAACTGGGGCGAGGACGCTGGATACCGGCTGACTGATGCCTTGCGCTTTGTCATCCATTACTGTTGGGCGAAATCACCACTTGATGCCGCAAAGATGGCGGGGTGCCACGCTGAGTAGTAAGATAGTCCTAGAAACAAGAGATGGACACGCTCCGAACCAATAGCCAATCCAAACGATTGACCCCAAGACCAAAAAGCTCAGATTCAACCTGTCCTCCTACCTCATCCGGAAGGGGGGGGTGGGGGGGGGTTTATACATATTGC